>NDFZ01004826.1:0-178547 GCA_002192655.3 Mamestra configurata
TCCTGATTTGCTATCAGGTCCTAGTTCCCAACTCGGAGGGGAGTGCCATGAGGATTGTGGCTTTGACCCTCTTAGAGGAGACTCGCGCCCAGCATTGAGGAATATATCGGTCGATGAAACTGAACCTGGACCTAGCACACGACCACTAAATTTTTATGAATTTTAATTTTTATGCTGGTACTTATATACTTACTTTATTTTTTATTTTATTATATTATAATTAATCATATTAGTCTTTCATTATATTACTCACCAAATCTTCTACAACCATTCTTTAAGTTCTACAGAATGATCATCTCCTGCCTTTTCATTCACGAGACTGTTTTATCAGAATACCGTGGCCCTAGAACGCAAAGGGCAACCGAAGGAATAGGGTGGATTTTAGTCAGTACAAGTCTGACAGTCCCTTCCGCTCCACCCAGAGCGACAGAACTCATTTGATGATTTTGCCAAGCAATAAAAAAAGTCATACATTTATAACAATATACCTAAGTGTATTAGTGTTTACAGTCAATAGTGCAGTGGACAGCACATCAAGCTATACGTTTTTGTTGCAAACAAACTATTATTACCAGCACGCCAATTATATTTGAACTACTGATTTATTTATCTATACTGTGGCGTGCTCGCCCGCCGCCATAGGTCACTAGAGTTCATATCGCGACGGCTCCTGTGCAACGCGGACGCAAGCCGTCTCGGTGCGTAAAATGCCTAAACTTTCGGAATAAGGGGCCCTTAAAAAGGATTGGTAGAGTACGGAACACCACGCTGCGCTCCAAAACAGGTATCATTAACGTGGGCAAAAAAGCTGCCAGGGTGAAATGGGACGGGGCGGGTCACACCAGCCGCATGCATAGTGACCGCTCTGGGCAAAAGTCTCCACGCAATGGGTGCCAGAGGATGGACGGCGTCGCCGAGGCCGGCCCAGAAAGCGGTGGCGAGATGATCTGGATGCACACCGTGAAGGATGGTTCTAGGTGGCGCAAGAAAAGAATGTCTGAAAGGATATGGGGGAGGACTTTGCCCAGCAATGGGACACAATAGGCTGAGGAAAAAAAATAATTATAGACAGAAACAAAAATTTTGGTAATGGGGGTCATTTTCAATCATTTGCGTTGAGTTTCAAATTTGTGCAATAACCAGTGAGCCCGAGTTACGTCATGACCAGCAGTGCAAATAGACGGCAGGGTCTGACATTATTCGTTGCAGAATAAGACCTCACTTCTGAATGCTTTCCCAAAAGCCATTTTTTGTGGCTTTATCATGTGGTAGCAATCTTTTCCAGTGCCAACATCGTGTTTAAAGAAGCGTTGCGGAATTGGTTCGAAAGAGTCACCGATCGAAAGAGTCAACTAAAAAAGATTTTTTTGCAATCCGACTTTTAGTATTTGAGATATGCGCGGACAAACATACATACATACACTTATGAAATTTGGCACACATGTTTAGAAGCTGGTATAGACTAACGTAATTATATAAACACTATGCAATCTGATAAAACTAAATACATGCATAAGGTTCGAATTGAAAACTCATTTTTTTTTAAGTTGTTTAAAAAGGGAGACAAGTAATTCGTACATCTTGTGACACATTTTATTTTCCGAAATACACGAGGCCGAAGTCACGGGCACAGCTAGTACATAAATACAAATACCCATGTGTAACATAATTATTTTGATTGTATAAGTCGTATCTATGTGGGACGGAAATCCATCCAACATAATTGGAATCTATCAAAGGTTAGGTAAATACACATATAATATGTGTAATGTGTGGGCTTGTAAAATGTCAGTCACGTATTTCAATTCATTTCATTCCAGCGCTACATTTTTAGTTTAGTACCGTATCAAATAAAAATATTTACATTAAAAGCAATGTATGACGGTAACCATATGCTTGTATTGGCATAATATAACAGCGGATATAGCGCTTCAAATTTATAGTCTGTGGCGCTGTAAATCATAGCTTGCGGTATTTTTAGTCTGTGGCCGGAAAAATTATTTATTTGATTTAGGGAAATTCTGGACATTCTTAAAATATTGCTGTGTTGATTTTGAAATTAATAAAACTGAAATTGAATCGGTTTGTTTATTTGATGGCAATGTTTGTTAATATAACATCGTAAAATAACTAGTTTTCTATTTAATAAAACAATTTGAAATAAATAATCGTTATATTTGCCTGCTTACTCGAGCTGGAGATTTTATGAATGAGAATTTATGAATTTCTAGAAATGTAATTGCCAGTACCTACACAAAAGTTCATCATCTGCCTAGCCTTTTCCCAACTATATTGGGGTCGGCTTCCAGTCGGATTCAGCTGAATACCAGTATTTTTACTAGGAGCGGCTGCCTACCAGACCTCCACAACCCATTAACTGGGTAACACGGTACTCCTTGGCAAGACTGGAGTCAGAGTACCTACACAAAAGTGTTAATCACAAAATTCTAAATCGCACCCGGAATTTCACACATTTTTTGTAAACTAAGCAAGGGATGCTTATAGGTAAGAAAGGAATTTATCTTACCAGACCTAAGTTTTATGAATTCAAATTACGATGTACCGTAAAACGTCGTGGATAGAACGAAACTTTTATTGGGATTTTCACTTAAATTCCATATGAATGGTTTCTCATCTAGTTAATTACCAAAAAAAAATGCCGTGTAAAAGTGTTGTGTTTAACCAATTTACAAAATAAATATCATTTATCACAAAGCATAAATAAAAAAACTGATTAAAAAAAAGGAGTTTTTCATTGCTGTAAACAATATTTAAATAAGGTGATACCACCAATCAAATTTTCGTTTTTATTCACCCCTGCATTTCTATTCACCCCATTTTACCCGGTATATAAATGACGATATTTTGAACTAATTTTAATTATACACACAAAACAGAAACCAAAACAAAACACAAACACACGTCAGACACCGAACTTAAAAAAATATAAGTTTGTTAAAAACTTGTCAAAATGCGAGGAAATTACAGATGTTATTGACAGTTTGACAAAAGCAAATACTCCCTAAAAATGCAAGAATTGCCACTGAGATAAAACTTATAAATTCTCGAAAATCGTGTATACATTTCCATCACTACTACATTTATTTCATAAGTTCCAAGCTGAATTAAAATATCATATTTCTCTTCAATTCCCTGGAGGCTTATAAACCAGCTTTCTTCTATAAACTTGGAATCCACAAGAATTATATATATAGACTTTAAATTATTCCACAGCGAATTTTGTTACTAGAAAAGTTTAAATTTTGTTTCGCGTTGTTTTAGTTTTACTCCACAATGCGATCCGAAGCAAATATATCCTAGAAGAGCTAGCCGTAGAAAAATAAATAAATATATCTTCTTATATATAAAATTCTCGTGTCATAATGTTAGTTACCATACTCCTCCGAAACGGCTTCACCGATTTTTATGAAATTTTATATGAATATTCAGTAGGTCTGAGAATCGGCTACTATCTATTTTTCATACATACCCCTAAGTGATAAGGGTTGTCCACCCCTAACATTTTTTGGATCAATTTTTTTTTTTAATGTGGCATTTAAAAATACATACAACCCTAAATTTTCACTCTTCTATCACCAACCCCTATTTTTTAATAGCGATATTAGTTTATTGAGGGAGGCTTTAGGCTATATAACATCATGCTACGGTCAATAGGAGCCGAGCATTCATAAAAATGTGACGCAGACGAAGTTGCGTGGGTCAGCTAGTATTATATAAAATTCTTCCGTTACTGACTGACTGAGTGGCTGACAGACAACGCACAGCTGAAAGTACTAGTCGTAGAAAGCTGAAATTTGGCATGCAGCTTCCCTAGACTCGAGGGGAGCACTAGAGAGGATTTCCCGAAATGTTTACGGGTACGGGATAAAACGAGGATATTCGCTTACGGGCAAAAGCTAGTAATAAATAAAAGGAATGCTCCGTAAAGACTAAGATTGCGAAGCCTTCCTTATTCATTCAAAATACCCTACAATTCCACACTTTCGACCCATCAGGTTTGAACTGGATACAATTTTAACTTGGCTAAACAATATCTATGCATTTTTTTTTAATTATAAATTATCTTATCATTATAATTTCAGCCGAAAGACGTTCACTACTGGACATCTCCTAAGTGTCGCCACATCATGTGCGTCTCGCATCCAGCGGGTTCCGCGACTTTCATCAGGTCATCGGTTCACCTAGTGGAAGACCTTCCAACGCTGCGTCATCCTTTATGCGGTCGTCACTTTAGAACTTATCGTCCTTTTGACCATTTATTCTGCGAGCGATTTGCCCTTTCAGACAATGTCAGTTACCATGGTTCTACTGCGCATATCTTCGTTTCTGATTCGATCCGGCAAAGCCCTTACCATTGCTCTTTGGATGAAAAGATTGTCCTTGGAGTTTCTTGCACGTTCTTCCCCATAGAGATCTACGCTTTGGAACGTGCAAATAGCTTCATGTTTTTGACTGACTGACTTTGACAATTCAAAAGTACCTGTAAATGGTTTATTTGCAATAAATGCTTTGACTTTGACTCTGAAGGTTAAATCAATGCCAATAATAGTCTTATAACAACTTAATCCTCCAGAGGGCGCCACTTTCATAGTTCATATCGGATGAGATGTTATTACGTTAGGCCCTAGACTAGGGCCAATTACCGAGATGTAATCTTATCATGTTCATGGAAGAATCGAGTTGTATAGATTATGATTCATATTGGCTATTATGTAAGGGTATGTGTGGCTAGCTGTGGTCTCTGGTTAGACAAAAGTGAAAATGCAAATAAAAGATTTCACGAAAAATCATCATCATCTGCCTAGCCTTTTCCCAATTATATTGGGGTCGGCTTCCAGTCAAACCGGATTCAGCTGAATACCAGTATTTTACGTGGAACGGCCTACCAGAACTCCACAACCCATTAACTGGGTAACATGGTACTCCTTGGTAAGACTCACGTCAGATTTTCTGGCTTCTGACTATCCGTAACTACTGCCAAAGATCTACAAATAACAGCCGGGCAACGGCTAAACGAGCTTTGCGAGGCACGGAAGAGTCTCGATATGTTAAGATGGTCACCCATCCACAGACCAACCTCGGCAAGCGTTGCTTAACCTTGAGGATCGACCCGTGCGGCTGTTATGAAAAATTTATACGTATTAATTTTATACGCAGGTGCTTTGCGAGGGCTGCATTTTCTTCCTTCAAGCACTAAAATCACTTTGGTCCAGTCACTTGTGCTTCCTATAATTGATTATGCTGATGTTTGCTACTCTGATCTATCCCAAGAACTTCTCAACAAACTGGATCGACTTCTTAACAACAGTATTCGTTTCATTTTTGGCCTTCGTAAATATGATCACATTTCTTCCTTCCGTTCTCAGCTTAAATGGTTGCCTATCCGTCAGAGAAGATCCCTCAGATCCCTCTGAATGCTCTTCACTATCATGAACTATCCTTGTGCTCCTGATTATTAAAAAACAATATTTTAAAGTGTTGGGCAGTTCTCACAGTCTCAACCTTCTAGCATCTAAAAACTTACTTCTTCATATCCCTTCTCACCGCACCGGGTTTTTGTCTAATTCCTACGCTATTTCTACAATTAAACTCTGGAATATGCTTCCCCTTGACATCAAGAAGGCGGAGTCAAAATTTTCCTTTAAGCGTAAAATCCGTAAACACTACTTAAAAGCTTGTCATTCTTAGTCGTTCTTCGTCATGATTACTATGAATTCTCTTAATCGGTATGATTATTATATATCATATTTATTAGTTTATTATTTTAGCATATATATGTTTTTTATTAGTATTATATATATTAACTGTATATTCTTTCCGAAATGTTAAAATTCAATTTTGTATCTTAATTTTATTTATTGTACACCTACCACAGTATAGTCTTTATAACCCAAAGGTTGACTGGTAGAGAATGCCTTGATGCATTAAGTCCGCCCATGTACCACTATTTTACATAAAGTTTAAATAAATAAATAAATAAATAATGAAAACTACGACCACTCTGTCAAGAATAAACAAATGAGGAGGCGCATTTTGTACATGCGAAAGTAATTCGGCCTGTTTATTTTTGACGTTTTTACTTTTAAACCATCGTAATGTCTATCTGTTTGTTTGTAACGTTTTTGCATTGTTTTATCCGCATGGACATTCCCACAGGAACAGTGCGTGTTGCATAAAAACTTAAAGAAAGAAAAACGTTTATTTGGGACTCGCACAAGACAGAAAATAGAAACTACCTACCTATCTTACGTCACTTGTGAATTATGAGGTTTTCTACTAATGTAAAAATTTTCTTCAATGAAAGATTTCAGAATTTAGTGATATAATAAGTATGAATAAGTGAAAGGCATTTCTAACACAATATTTATTGACCGTTTATGATATTTGTTAAGAGTTAAGGACTAACAAAGTTATTAGACCATAAACCATCACACATACGGTTATACCACACAAAATAATTTTAAAAGTCGGCCTTTATATTCAATTATAGTACAGTTTGAAACCAATATCGTGTGAGCATTAACCAGAATGCCTCATAAACGTCTAAAGACTTCCATAAATTTAAGTGCTGTACGCATAGAATTTACGATATTATACCTCGTTTTAGAGTTATTAGAAGTTCTTGTCGGTACGATATGTTTGTGTTTGGACGGCTGGATGTGGCATTTAGTGCGTTCGTTTTGGAACAATGACAGTGGGTTACAAAATGTGGGTGGCTTGAGGCAAAAAATGAAAAAATAAAAAAGCTAGTTTTCTCTCCAGAAAGAAAACATTAACAAGTAGGTATTTTCTATTGTAGTTATTTTCAAGACAATGAAGTGAGTTAAAATTTGAATATTGCGTAGTGTCTTGGCTTATTGTCATATCAGTCGAAAGATGTGGGCTACTACCAGCCAGCCTCTCCACAGTCCTTGCCGTTTTATCGGTTTACCTTAAATGGTAGGATTATTAACTTTTCAGTGCACGGTCTTGACTCTTTTGGCCATCCGTTCTAACACTGAAGTTTGTCGATTCTTCGAGCAATGTAGGCTATCTTGGATTTTCTGGATCTTGGTGCTTTATGAAATTAGTACAGTTTCCAAAACAATGGGTCTTATAAAAAGAACATGAACAAAAGAAAGGTAATCTTCGCTAAGTGACAGAATAATCTTCTGGCTCTGTAATTAACTTGGCTAGATTTTTCTCAACTATGTTACTATCGGCTTCCAATATAACCAAATGCAGCTGATGTAAATGACAGCCGGGACCAACTGGTTAGTGTGTTTGCCGAGCCACGGCGGAGTCTCGGTATATAAGTTGTTAAACAATTAACTAGGTACATTAATTTCGTGTACATACCCGGTAATCATCTAAATTTGCTCAAAAATCTTAACTATTATTTAATTATTTATTTTAAGACTAGACAATTAGATTTTAAGTTAGCGAATAATTGTATTGTTGTTTTGATCTTATTTAGTTTTACCAAAACTGTATCTTATTTAACTTAGTAACATGTGGAAACGTAGTGGATTGTACATTTACATATAGCATACTATGTTTTTTTAGATATAATATACAATGTACGATTGTTTGTTTTCCCAAATAAAATAAAATAAAAATAAAATAAATATAGAATCCCAAAAAAAACATGCGGGGCAGATTAGTTCTTAAGGATTTACACAGCCGAATCACTATTTTTTAACTTGCAAACGAACTAGCAAGTAAGTTGCAAATATAAACTTTACTCAAATTAACTTTGTTTATTATTTTATTTTTGAGAAAACACGAACAGCTGATGTGTACCATAAAGCGTCCGTAATGTCACTATACACATACATATATACACAATATACATGTAGGTCAATCAGCGTCAGGTGGTGCACCTTGTGTTGCCATCTCGCAATATGCTGAGCTGAGGCCCTTTGGCATTGTTGGTTTTCATTCCAATTGTTCCAATTGTTTAATTTTATGGTGTTTCTGTTTTTTATAATGCCAATAAACACAATTTTCTTTCTTTCTTTCATAGAAAGCGTTCGGTAACGATGACGCGAGTTCCATGATTTTTGTTCACCCAAAAAGTGCTCAAAGCGCCTAAAGAAGTTTTCAATAAATTTTTTCACACTTTAAAAATAATACAGCAAAATGTTTTTATGTGCACTGTACTACGGGGATGTTACGTACCTATTTACAAAAGCGACCGGACTTGAGCGGGCGGCAGCGGCGGCTCACGCAGAGTACCTACAGTGAGCATAATCAATAAATTTGTGTGTAGTGAAAACATTGAACAGAATGTTATATATTATATATAAAAAAAAATCGTGATTAATTTTATTAATCACAACACCTTTAATTTTTTGCTGTTGATTTTTAACGCCTTATATAATGGATGGTCACCCATCAATGGACCGACCTCAGCAACCGTCGCTTAACCTCGAATATCGACTCGTACTCCTGCGTGTTATTATTAAACCCCGAGCTCCTTACGACATATGACGTTTAAAATACTTTTATGAATAAAGTACGCAAGCTCTGTATTTCTCAACGTACCTGTTTGAAGATGTAACGTTTGTTTAACGTCAGGTGGCGAGATGAGCTAAGCAGTAATAAATCTTTTAATATTTATGAATTTTTGTGTTACTCTTCAGCAGCGTTGTGAGAATTTTATTAGGTACCTAAATGTGTTATTTTGTCGTACATTCGGTACGTTTCTGTATGTAACTGCTTGTTCAGAAACAGTGGAGATTTGTTTTTGTTTATAAAAAAAACGTTGCCCCTCACTTGGAACTTCTCCTGTATCGTGGATGCTTTTACAAACATTTAAATTCACATACACAAACAGCCAGACCCGGAACAACTATCTGTAGGCCATACACATATTTGTTCCGTGCGGGAATCGAACCCGCGACACGCAGCGCAACAGTCAATCGCTCAACCAACTGCATCAACCATGCCGTAATATTTACCAGAGAAAGTATCGATTTGTCAGTCTGCCAAGTTACTGTTTATTGGTATAAACCTATACTCGTAAACCCTTCACTTCTGCGTTGATCTCGAACTGCTAAATAATCCTGAAGCATGAATAGGCTTTAACATTAACCTTCAAGCGGTCGCGCGGCGTTGAATCGACCGCACTGGATACATTTTCATTCATAATATCAAGATTTCTAGTCACAAGTATTTCTCGTTTCTAGTAGCCTGTCATTAGTTCAATACGCATAAAAACTACTGCACTCCCTCCTTCGCCGAGCCTCCAGAAGGGAACAGAATGCATATGTTTAAGTGGCGACGTAGGCGTCGAAACGACTACACGCGCCTGATTGTAATTTTTACCTTAACGATACGATTATTTCTGAACTAATCTAGACTAGAGTTGATAATAAACAACGATACCAATTATTAGATCGTATTATAGCTAGTAAAAATTAAAACATCTAAGTAAAACAACAAAACTCTCGAAGGAGAGACCTTTTTGGTTGGGCGTGCATAATATGTTAGTGTTGTCCTTTATTCAAAGAAAATGGTTTATTTTATTATTTTGTTTTAAAATATTAAAACAATTTGGTTCCTAGCTCAAAAATTTCAGAATAAAAATAACAAATGAGTTTCAATTAATCGGTGTTCTAAATCCCTGAAATCTTCCGTAGGTCATTTCGGTTACGCGCGACCGCTGCCGTTTCAAATAACCACGCACCCGCTTGAGGGTTAAAGCGGAACCTGCCAATCAATGAATCTGTTACCAAAACTTGAATAAAATCTAGCCGTATTTTTACCTATCAAAGATTGATTCCCTTAGCTATCAGCATCAGTCTGTCTGACATATCGCTGAAATGGACCTTTTTAGTACAGCCATGAGACACACACTTGGTTCTTAGCATACCTACATTTCTTTTTTTTTAATTATTATTTCTATGTACCGTGCGTGTTTTATGTAAGTGCTAAATAAATATTATTCTTTCTTTTCTTTTCTTTCTATTAAATTAGCGAGTAATGCCAAATCCTATGTTTTCTAAGCTAAGTAAAGGCACAAAATGTCAAGCCAGTTATTCGCACGTGTGAAATTTTCTTCTTCTATGCAAAATTGTAATCAGCCGAAGTCCGTCCTCGGCCAGACTTACTGTAGCCGGAATTTGTTCGAAAGAGTCACCGTGGCCCTGGAATGCAAAGGACGGAACACGGATTGATTTTAGTCAGTAAGAGTCTGACGCTCCACCCAGAGCGGAAGAAGTCATTTGATGATCCCATCCATAAATAAAAAAAGACTTACTGTAGGTATGAATCTTATTTTATTTATTTCTTCATTTACACATACAATTAATTTTATAGGCAGAACTCAAGGTAATAAAAATAGTCGTAGGTACAATGCGACACGCAGAGGCCCCTCAAAAACTTCTCTTGACTTATGTCTTCAAAACGTTTCAAGGTACCTTCATAAATTCCTCTCCTGTAAGCCATTCAAAGCCCAAGAGCCAAATACTTAACAAAAAATTTTGTAAAACTCTCAATAAGTAAGTTCTTTATACCAACTTTAAGTTCGAAACCACCGGAGCGGTCCACACGCACCGCTGACAAAAAGTTTAATAATAAGACTATTTCAATTCACTGCGTGTTCCTTCATTTTGTTCTATGGAATTATCGTTTCAATTGGGCAATTAAGGATTCGTAATTTTCCTTGTTCTTGTGGCACGTGTCTTTCGAGTTTTAGAAATATAGGAGACATTTTAGGGACCAATTAGATGACCATTCAGTATAATTGACTAAAGAGGGAGGCCAGTCTGTCTGAGTATACTAATTCCATCTTCGATAGGGTATTTGACTTTCAAAAATCTATTTCAATAAATAATAATTTGAAATGTGTCACAAAAATGCTAATCATTTTATTCCAAATGAATGTCTGTTGGGTTTGACTTTTAACCTAAATACCTGTCGACGTCGCTGATGTTTTAATAGTCGAAGTAAAATCAACTTTCACCCACCTGCTTACCGGATGAAAATTATATTTTTTGAAATAAACTATGTTTCTGAACATATACCAACAGGGTTACCGTAAAATATACAGTCATGGAAGTAATTAAAAAAAAAATGATAATATGTATATATTACATATAAATCTTATATTTCACTGACTATTCATTCTGTAGTCACGATAAAATTGCCTTTATTTTGATATAATATATTTTTTAAGTGATAAGCATATGAATGCAACTATTATCTACTACTTAAACTACTTACCTGTTTGTACACAGCTACCAGGTAATAGGAACAAAAAAGGTAGGCAACCTAGCTGTTACATATTCTATATGTTCTATTGGAATTTCGTTCGTTTGGCAAGCAAGGAATTTAAATTTTTTTTTCAATCTTTTTAAAAATTACTTATAGCCATGACCATATTTTTTACGGCAATCTTATTGGTATATATTAAGAAACGTAATTTATTTGTAATAATATAATTTTCATCCGGTAAGAAAGTGGGTGAAGGTCGATCTTACTTGGGATCCTCTACTATAACTGGCCACCACTCTTCTACCTCTGTCTAATAATCCTATAATTTGTCGACATTTAAAAACGAATGACTCGAAAAATTAAACAGTATTTAATAATCAAAAAGGTGAGCCCAATATCTTGAATAACCAAAATAGCTTCAAAAAAAAGTTAGTATAACAGAATCAATGAGGACAACGTCCTTCTTCTACATCATTACACGAACCAAGAGACCGAAACATTAGCCGAAATTAGGGACGCTACCAGTCCTGATGTGTTGATGCACTTATAGTAATTAATAAAGATCAAAGGGACGAGTTGGGTTGTACGGGTGATGTTCTGGGATCACGTTATATGTGGTTTTATAAATAACTAACTTCTGTTAGTGGATTCGCCCGCGTTATAGTCGAAAACAATTAATGGAATTGTTCGAAAGAGTTACCGCGGCCCTGGAACGCAAAGGGCATTTGTAGGAACACGGGTGGGTTTTAATCAGGAAAAGTCTGACACTCCCTCCGGAGCGAAAGAAGTCATTCAAGTGAAAAGCAAAGAGAGCTCACTCCGGGGCAAAAATAGGATCCTGAGTCCTAATTCAGGACATGGTCTACCCATGTGCCACGTTTCATACAAAACCGTACAGCGGTTAAGTCGTGACGAGATAACAAACAGACAGACCGAGTTACTTTTAGATTTATAATATTAGAGGAATAGTATTAACTAGTTTCTACCAACGGATCCGCCCGCGCGTCAATAGAAAATAAATCCAAGAGACATAATCCCGGAACAAAATAAAGGATCTTAAATTCCATCCCAGGATATGGTCTAGCCGTTGGCGATGTTTGGTCCAAATCCGTTCAGTCTTACTTCAGTTCAGTTACTTTGGCATTTATAATATTAATATGAAGTTAAGAGATCCGTTACTCGTGCTAGTTGAGGGTTCGAACTCTTAAACTAAAGTTCGCTTAAAGCGGTAAAGAGTCCGCTACGCATCTTCACATCACTCAGCTACACACCGTTTTACAGCTTCTCCACGCATACTCGGCCACCGGTATCGAGAACAGGATCCAAGCTACCGGCGGGCGGTCAGCGCTCCAGACAGAGGAACCTCCTAACAATACGAGCCGTGTTCAGAAGTACCGCTTTCTGAATCAAGCATTTGAACCAGACGCCTAACGTGAGCCTCCTAAGTTGTTGGTCGAGGCTCTTGGCTATTAACGGCCGATTTCAATAACGTATATGCCTTTAACCAACTGTCAAATTACCAAATATTACAAAGGCAAACATGTCTTTTGGTAGCTAATTTGACAGTTAGTTAAAGGTAGATACGTTATTGATATCGGGCGTAAGTCATTAGCTGACACGACTATCGGTACAACTATTGCTGAGTCCACATCCCACATGGCGAAAACCTCGCGAGCCAAGTCAAGATGTGCTACCTCGCACAGCTTTGTGGTAACAGTCACGCCTTTTCACAGAGCCTCTACGCACCTTTTGCTCCACATTGTGATCTCGCACATCTTCGAGCTTCGGTGGAAAAGTATCGCAAATGTACTGAACTAGCAGACCAAGCGTCGCCATGTTGATCGATCCTGTGCATCACGCAGACGGTGAATCCTCGCGACCATCAGTCCACCTTGTGGGAGGCCTTCCACCGTTGGTTTTATAGTCCGAAAACATACCCACATGTACCTGTTTGCAGCCTAATATACTTACCTCCTAACCATTATTACTAAAACTTTCTAAAACGTGGTTTTAATTAACACTTTCACACATTAATGGTAACTTCGTCTCTCCTTTCAAGGATCATTATCTGGATCTTACGTAAACACGAAGATTCTGAGACACTCCTGAAAATTCGGTTTGTTTACAAACTTGTGTAATTGTTTCGACAATATTAGGTTTCGGTACTAATTAAAGGTTTTGGGGTTTTGTTTTAATTAAGAGAAAGTGTTACAAGGATTTTAATTAAGTTATGGTTGTTTAAAATTCCGATTATTGAATTATAGCTTCTGCACTGCAATCATACTTTGTAAAAAATAAACAACGGAGACAGCTGTGACATTACCGTTGTCCTATCTTCGGAAATGTGAAGATTTGTTTTTAATCATGAAAGTATCGCTTGTACTCGTATTTTCACTACTCGTGCTGACAAAAATATTTTATAAATTTTATTACAACGTTTTCTAGGAGTTGAAAATAATACCCCATGGGAAATAGGGTAAATTTATACAATATGTATGTATCTCATAACACATACATATTATATAAACTCACCCCATTTCCTATTTAAAAAGAACGCTGAAGCTTACTTATTATGAAAAGCCTTAATTCGTAAAACTATTTCAAAGATAACGAAAACCTGATCTAAATTGGATCAGTAGTTTTTGAAAAAATAGAGGACATACAAACATACATTCATATCGGTCGAACTTTCCTTTTTAGTCTGTTATGAATTATTGGACCTAAACAAATTTCCATAAGCACACAGACCTGAAAAATATGATCGCTATAGTAAATAAAAAACAGAGGATCAATAATATTGACTGGCAAAGAAAGATTGGAAGCAGCTACTGAATAAAGTAGAGATTTTATTAAATTAATGGCCATGGAAACCTGTGGCCATAATTCCTGGCAAGTTAGTTTAACTTGTAGATAAAGCACGTTTAGTCCAAAACACACTAATTTTAGCATTAGGCAGTCGTATGCCTATAGCTCTCACTGGTACGCCTATACCGATCTGCTCCAGCTTTCGGTACGTCGGGTAGTATGTCCAGGGGGACGGTGGTATAGACCTAGACGTAACACAATGGAACAATTCAGGATGAATGAAATGGCGACAGGTCATTGAAACAACTTGCGACCCACGAATGCCCCTCAATTAAGGGGGGAAATCTATACGTCCGTGATAAAACCTGTCGTACTGTATGGGTCAGAATGTTTGGCTGTGAAAAAGACGGATGAGAAAATTGCATGTAGCGGAGATGAGATGAATGTGTAGAGTATCGAGTGATGGATAAGTGAGGAATGAGTACATTAAAGGAAGTTGAAAGGGAACCGCTTATCTTGGTATGGTCATGTGAAAAAGAGGGATGAAATGCATGTAACTAAAAGAGTTATGAATATGACATGAAAGAATAGAGAGTTAGTGATAGCGTGACGGCTGACAGGACAGAATGGAAGAAAAAAACGTGTTGCGCCGACCCCAAGTAACGTGGGATAAGGGCAGGAAGATGATGAGTAGCTATTGAATGTGAAAATTTTGATTTTGTTATGGTTATCGTTTTACTAGCTTTATTCGGCGGTTATGCTCTCGTAGTATAAGCCACAGGAACCGTGATGTTTTTCAGTATTGAACCAGTTTACAAGCAGCGATAGTATATCGGTTTATCAGTGAAACAATTTTCGATGAGTCGTTTCGGAGATTACTATCTGTATCCATACTTATAAACTTTACCTGTTTATCTTTATACTAGCTCCACGCTTCGTAACAGAACATACTCCCGGGATAAAAGTATCCTATGTTTAATCCAGATCTCATAAATTACCTCTGTGCCAAATTTCATCAAGATCCGTTGTGCCGTTCTGACATATAGTATATAGTATAGAAGTACAGATATATATATATATAGAAGTATAAATCTTCTGTACGTGTATGTCACTGACCTCCTCCTAAACAGCTTGACTGAATTTGGTGATATTTTTTAAAATAATAAGTTTGGTATTAAAAATGTGCCGAGAACTTTGGCAGCATTATTTCATGGAATTAAAACTTATACGTAATTTGAAATACAACGACCTCTTCTTACCACGCTTACTTATGTACATAGAAATGGTTTTTTGCTGGTAGCAAAAATACATTAAATCGAAGTCGAAGAAATCTAATCAATTCAAAGAACTGAAAATATACGAGGATTTGAGTAGTTTTATGAACGTTTCAAGTATGAAAAATGCGAGCCCGATTTTAACTTTGCTTGGATTTCCAATTAAGTAAGTACCCATACTATACCAAGACAAAACACTCACCTGTAATACACGGCACTTAACACCATCAAACATGAAGAAGCGAAGAAGTGCAAATATCATGTCCATATTTTTTTATTGTGCTATTTTATTTAGCTTTTGTCATTGGCAGTAACCGCTTCAAAAACAAAAATTATGCCAATGAAACATACACCCGAAATGAAAAGAAATTATGAAAATCCGTTCTTCCGTAATCACGTGAATAGTTAACAAACGGACAGACAAAACTACACACAGACAGAGTTAACTTTGCATTTATAATATTAGTATGAATGAATGAATTAGAATACTTTTCACTGTAATTGCAACATTAGCTGGTACCCACCCACATATCCCGTTTTTCCCGATCCCATAGAAATTTCGGGAAATCCTTCTACTCTTACGGAGTGTTGGGAAGCTTCATGCCAAATTTCAGCTTTCTACGACCAGTAGTTTCGGCTGTGCGTTGTCTGTCAGTCACTTTTCAGTTGCGGAAGAAAATTAAAAACATAATTATTTTGTTTTTTTTTTTTATGTATGGGAAATCATCTAATGACTTCTTCCGCTCTGGGTGGAGTGGAAGGGCGTGTCAGACTCTTACTGACTAAAACCCATCCGTGTTCCTTCTAAAGCCCTTTGCGTTCCAGGGCCGCGGTGACTCTTTCGAACAAATTCCGCAACCCTGGCAGGCTCTGGCCCTAGCAGACCCCGTCTTCTATGCTGACATCTCTTTGAGGCGCGCGTGAAACACAACGCGCCATCGACCCGGGCCTCCTCGCTCCGAACCATGTATTCAACCAGGGCCGGACGCGAGAGGTCACTGCCGCTGATCGCCTCGACGAGGACACGGCGTTGCTCCGCCCAAAATTATATTGGTTACTCACCAAATTGTGACGAATCTTGCATCAGCCTTGAAAAACCTAAAAATGTTGTTCCCTACGTTTTGTTCATTCAAAACCGAGTGAAATTTTACCATTTCTTTTTTCCAAGCAAGGAGGTAACAACTTTGATTAATATACACACAAATACATGCGTATGTTTTTCCGCCATTTTTAACAGAAAACCTTTTGTTACCCACTCTGGATGAGACGTGACTGTTTTGTGATGTTATTTTGTAAGGTTTTCACGTTTTCATTCATATGACAAGTTCCTACCAATATTGACTATATTCAAACGTTTTAAGTGTTCCGAATGTTCGAATGAACACTTAGGCTACTTCCCGGTTCGTCACATTCCCGACTCTACAAAATCTAAAAAGTAGAAGAAAAAATAAATGAAAAAGTGGCGTTTCGTCAAGATTTTGATCTTCATGCATTCATTCCCGATTCGTCAACTTTTGAGAATGCCTATATTCATTCATTCCCGTTTAGTCAACCTTTTGTTTGGTAAGTATAATCAGGAGTAAAAAGAAAAACGAAACACTGTTCATGTCATATCTACTAACTAGCTTCCACCCGTGGCTTCGCTCGCTTTTGCAACGTTTGTGGACATGTTCTTTAGGTCGGTTTTGATTCCATGATACCAGAATATTATTATCCCTGTGAACTCGTATATTTTTGAAGTGATAACTTCTTATGGCAGGGTAAACCGCTTCGTAACGTAACGCGTTACGGCGCCAGTCTGTCTGGTTTCCCTTTCTCTTACGCATACGGCAGCGGTAGGCAGGCTCTTCCTCTCTCACTCTAACCCACAGCGCTACTCGTATTTCGAACAGACCCTTCCCATATTAAATAGTTCAACTTAGATTAGTTTAAGTTTTTTAACTCTACTACTGGCGACGTCTGCATGAAATTTATGTAAATAATGAAATCCTATAAAAATGTGTATTTCTACTAGAATTAAAAATGTGAAAGTTAAAATACTTCTTAGCTGTATCCCGCAGTTCGACATTCGGCAATATCGAGTAATTGCGCAGGCCGGTGCGCCATTTCTTCGTTTTGTCGTCATGTCTAGTTCTTGAAAAAAAAATTATGTTGTCATAGTCAATATTGGTGTTAATGTGTACTAATTACCACAACACACATCACACCCGACACACAAAAGATAACTTATTCTTTAAATTCAATTTAGTTTAGTTTTTTTTATCTTTAATTCTCCCCTTCCCTAATCTTCAAATTGTACTAACCTAACCTAGTTTATTCTCAATTTATAAAGTGCACATTACCAACCGGTTCCACCAATTTATTCATGCACGGATGGATGACTCCCGTAACACAGGTTTTCCTAGCATAGGGGTCATTGATCATGTTTTTGTACCTCGTCGTTTTTGTTTCCCTAAATTAAGGGTCACTTGTAATTGTGTACCTACTTTTTGTCAAATAAATTATTATTATTATTATTGATTAACTGTTTTTTTTTACTTTGTTTAGTCGTCAAAGGCAGATCTTTTTCAATACACTTTTACAGCCGTTATTATATTGTCATGATTACACAATCATGACAGCGTAATATGTGCACTTTTACTATCGTAACTTTATGATAACAAAAGTGCACCCAAATTAGTAAAATCAGTTAAGTGTAATAGATAAGATAAAATACCGTGTTGTGTTCTGTGTCGAGCGGGTTTGTAATTAAATAAAACAATGAAATTATGAAAGAAACATTTTATTTTTTTTATAGTTTTTCACTAACAGTGCATTCACAGTTAAAGTTTCTTAGGCCAAGAAACTATTTGTAATAAAATAAAAAAGTAAGATTATAACAAAAGATATAAATTTTCGAAACAGCGTGAAATACAAATAGCTTACATTGATAGTGAAATATATATTTTTCTCTAATTTTATTAGACTTAAAGATTCGTGACTATTATTATTATTTTCTACAGAAGGCCGTGTTCTTAGGCATTAATAATAATAATTAATATAAAAACAATGAAGATAATGCATTACTTACTGATTCACAGAAGTATTCTACTAGATTTACATTTTTTTTAAGGACAGAGTAAAATTTAGAGTTCACGATAATATACATATATATTAAGCCTATATAAAATTTATATGAAGTTAAATATATATGAAGGTATATCTAGTTACTTATTTACAAGTAATGAAATATTCGCTAGCAATGTTGGTGGCTATTAAATATTATTTTCGATAAATTCTAGGGTGAACTAATTTTTCCCATTGTAAAGATAACATGTAATTATTTTTATATCGAAATACACATTAAATTGAAATGCTTGAATGAACTTATTTTGATGTAAATACAAAGGATTACATTTCTTAATAAGTATGAACTTTCGCTATATTTCGTTATTAAAATGACAATAATATGTCTATTTTTATTATTTTCTGTTAAGTTTTCAAAATATAACGATATGGGTATTAGTTTTCTCTCAAGTTGAAATATTGCATTAATATGTTAATTTCTACTGTCAACTAAATTATTTCGTATCATTTTCGAAGTAAATAAGAGAGTATTTTTATTGTCTATTAAAGTAGTTACAGATACTATTATTTTAATTTTATTCTCTAAATGCTATATAATTATGATGACTAGTAAAAATCAGTAATTTTGTACAACTCCACATTTTAATTACTGAATATTTTTAAATTATATGACCTCTACCAGCGATACTTTTCTTTTAATATGAGATTCAATTTCTTAAACAAAAAATATATATATAATATAGTCATTATTTTTTATACCAAATATTCTAAAATTAACTTCTTTTTAAAATAAAAATGTAGAGTTATACTAAATAACAATACCTACTAATTTACTTAAAATTAGTGACTAGATGAATGTTAAAAGTACACTATGCGATATGTGACGCAAACGCTTTAAAGCATAGCATAATGAACCTTACCTTAATAAACGTACGGTTTATAATATTAAATATAGTACGCTAAATCACAACACTGCAAAATTTAAAGATGGTTACGAGTGGAATGTACGTAAGGCTACAAAAGTATGAATAAATAAATTAAACCCGTGAGATTACCTATAGTAGGCGCCAGATAAATGTGGAATAAAGTATATTGACCTTTCCCTAATAACTGTTCATAGGTACCTGAACAATTAAATATGAATCGTTTTTCATTATTAGACAATGTTAAGGATCACGAGAGATGATGATTCGGGACAGCTTTGTGTCATTAATTCCGTTTTTCAAATTAAAAATGTCAATAATTGTAGGTGGGTCAATGACCGTTATTCCACGATTATCTGGCGCCTACTATAGAACTTTTCCTAGAATATATTGATTTATGGAAAGCGATGATGGTCTTTATGAGGTCACTTTAAAAGAGTATTGAGGCAAAAATGGCCGTTGTAAGATGGGACTTGACTGTTCTCGATATATTAACGAAAGCCAATATTTATTTGGGTTGGTTCTTTGGTAGAGCCTATGAAATAAAGTTGACTCAAATATATCTTTGGCTCGAGAAAATACAGGGTGGAAAGAATTGGTCTTGAACTTAGATTAATAGAATCACTTTAGTATGCCATAAAGTAGTCAGTATACTTTTTAAAGGACGTTGATTTTTTCCACCCTGTATAAAGGTTCGGGAACCATAAAAATGTTGGTTCTTGGTTCCTAAATAAGGTAAATGTACCCGTAATATGCGAACACACTGTCTTAAAATGCACCACTTGTTAAGAAAAAATAGTACTATTTAACATATTATTTAATTACAATATCTAATAGTATTCAAGGTATCGCAGTAAGCACATTAACTATTTTAGAACATACGCTTTTTTGTAAGTATGTATATTGTTCAGAAGTCTTATTATATACAATGCTTAAGACTATCAATAAATGTCATAAATTAAAATTGTATAAAAGTTTCTCTTTTCGAAAACCTTAGCGTCGAGTTAGGTACTAGAATTTTTGGTTCCATTAAGAAATTTATTGAAATAAAAGATACAGAATAATATGAACATGTTAAGTTATGTTTGATCCACAAAAAAAAATGATTTAAGCATTTTGAAGAATACAGAAAAAACAGTAATAGATCAGGAGAAGAGAAATGTTTTTTTTGCATAACATTTTTTTGTTTGATTTCATCCAATATTTGCATCTCTAAAAGAAGCCGAATTATTTTACAAAGCTGAAAACTATGAATTATTAAAAAAGAAAAACAAATCTATAATTTTTATTATTCAATTAATATTAGAATCCGAAAAAAATCTACATTTATATTTGTTCCAACTATTATACGCTATAATGACGTTATGGCTCCAAATATATTATTATTAATATCCTATTATAATCTGAATGAATTATTCTAGAAGCAACACACTTGCCTTAATTAGTTTATCTACAGCGTCGCTTTAAATCTATGTAAGTCGTAATTATCCCAGGTTCAACTTTATATACATATTCCTTACGATTATATAGTAAAGCTGCACACAGATCACTAGTAGTTACATCTACTTATATGAAAATGTGTTGGTACAAACACGATAGTAAAATTACATGAACTACTAATATATGATTTTAAAGGCTAAGTTCCTCTTGGGACTGAGATTATTATCGTCAGCTTAGCTACAGCTGTTGAAGATAATTCAATTAATTACGAAAAAAAAATAATTGCTATTGATAGCCAAAAAAAGGTCTCGGATATGTGGTCGTACTACGACGAGTTAAATGAAGCCATCACTGTTTCAGGGTGTGAGAGAGACGGCGCTATTCAAAACTAAGAGTGCTATCTCAATTATTTTACATTACATTTTATGACCAGAACTAAGTTCTAAATATTAATTCTAACAGGTAAAAATTCAGCATACATTACATTGCTATCAATATATACGATTAGCTTTAAATATGCGATATATCAGCATAACCATTTGCTCTATAAATACATCTAATAGAAAAGCATTCAATATCAAACACGACAGCCACAAAGTTCTTAGCACTAAAAACGACAACGAAACAGCTTAAATATAAAGAGTATTAAAACTTCAGAGTGACATTTTTACACAAAACAAAGTGATGAACAAAGTTTTTAATTAACGTTTTACAAAGCAATCACAAGATAAGTATTTACAGTGTCAACAATTTTCTCCAAAACGATTTCGGTCGGTTAATTCTGCGACTCGGTGGCTCCACTGGATTCGTCGTTCTCAATATCATCCGGCTTTGTTTGACCAATGTTGAAATCTTTCAATGCATCCTGTATATGCTTAACCTGTGAAACAAAATCATGTTACGAAAACTTGACCCCTCTGAGACGTAACTCAAAAGAATGTGTTGGAACATAAAAATGTTGTTGCTAACTCGAAGTTGGTGAAGGAAAAAATCCATATAGATTCCTACACTATCAAACATTCATAGAAAAATCATAAAGTTTATCCAATATCTGTAGGAAGCAAAAGTGAGAAAGTTCGTAAATAGAAATGGTCGTATCTCTTTGATAGAATTGAAAAGTTGTGTTTGTTTGATATCAAAAGTAATAAAGCCTTCGGATTTATTTAACTTATTTTTTGAAGCAAAAAAAAAGTTTGATGCGATTACAAATGGCGCATTTTTTATTTCAGAGTCTTTTTGGAAATTACTTTTTAAATGCTCATGTATGACCACTAACTACGTCACCTGATGGTAAGCGATGATGTGGTCGACAATAGAACATGTACTCTTTTCTTTTGTACTCTTCAGTTGATAAAAGAAGACAAACAATAAAAAAGTCTCGACTTCTCGTGTCTCGTGTGTTATAATGATACAGCCAGCTCCGCACAGCTCATAATTATGAAACCTTAGTCACTTTTATTATTTTTTGTGATTTTTCCACAGAGCACTGAAATATCTTAGCGGCCATTGCTAGAGGCGCCATTACATCTTTAACAAATAGTGAGTCTCACCTTTTATTAATAATATTTGACTTATCGTGATTAAAGGGTTCCACTACTTTTAAAATCTACTTTAGTGGAATGCCTGGGGCGTTTAAAATTGAAAACCTCGGATTTCATTACACTGAATAAAATTTAAAAAATAAATGGAATGTTTAGCTAATAATTCGAATGAAACAGTTTACCCATTAAAAAAATGAGTTTTTTTTTGCGAGGTTTTGTACGTGCAAAACAAGGGAAGGATGGGTGCGAGGGATGTGTGCGAGAGATTTATGCGAGGGATGTGTGCAAGAGATGTGTGCTAAGGATGGAAGCGAGCGAGAAACTGCTAGCTTCGCATCTGAAAAGATTCCACTACACATCCTCGCACCGTTTCACAGCGTCGCTACGCATCCTGGTGCTACTCAGCTACCTCGCACATCTCTTGCGGAAACGCTCACATCGTTTCACAGCTTCGTTACGCATCCTAGCGCCACCATTTTTCTCGCACATCTCAGGTGGAAACGCACCTTAACGCAGCAATGCGATACCCCTTGGCAAAACTGGTGTCAGATACTTCCAAAGATTTATAAATGACATCCGGGATGATGGAATAGTAATGGCTCCTCTAGCCGCAATAATTTCGAGCTCTGTATGTTTTTCTTTCAATTTCAACCGTCACCTTATTTATTTTTGTTGCGAACCCTTTTGTATTCCCCTGACCTTCATTCACGTCAAGGTCTTTATGACTTTAGAAATATCTACAAGAGCATAAACTAAGGCTAGAACAGTAATTAGTTTTAAGTACTTAATGAATATTCAGGACTTTGCGTAAGGCCTATTTTATATTAAATGAGTGTAGGCCCATGTAATTATATCCAACCTCGTTTGGTATGCAGCGGGGGAATTTTGTCAAGTAGGTAATTATGTTACCAAAACTCGAGCAAAGTTTTTTGTTAAATATATTTTGTGTCAATTTTTTGAGAAGATACATTTTTAACGTCTTAAACAGGTTGATATTTATTTCTTTGGTAATATTTCAGAAGGTATAAGTAATGAGTCATGACTCACGGAAAATTATTACTTTAAAAATACAAGATGTGAAAAAATATCACCTGTTGTGATCATTTAACTCGACAAAATGAGGGGATTTTTTAAAGGAATTTCAGGGTTAACCTCCGAAAGAGCAGCCAATAAATTAAAAGAATCAAGCATACTCTCTCATTTTTCAGATTGTGAAAACTTATTATTTGAATAAGTTCTCACAAACTCACCAAACAATATACTGAACACAACAAAAGAACACCAAAAAACAAAACATTTTTCAAATAATATTAAAATGACATTACAATCTAAATCCGTCACCAGATCTATCAAACGAAATGACCCTGTCCACTTAATATAAATAAAACTCACCTGAGAAGCAGTAGGGTCGGTACCAGGGTGCAAGTACTTGTGAAGGAAATAACACGTTCCCGGGATGTCCTTGGGGAACGAATTCGGGAGACAGGAGCGGTCCCGGGCCTCCATCTCGAAACCCGGGAATTTTATTAGCCACCTGTCAAAAAAAGTTGTGTTAGGCAACTGTCTATCCTTTCCGTGGTAAGTGAATTATTTTGCTTGTACAGTTGACAAAAGAGCTTGGTTTTAGGCAAAAAATAAGTCATTTTTTGGACATCAAAGTCTAAAAATAAGACATAAAATGAAGTACTTTGTGGTTACTGTACGCAGTACGTAAATTCTTTTGCAATATTTCAAGGGTGAACCACACAACCCGATTTTTTATATTCTTCACATTCCCGTAAAAGATTGCCAATAAGTTTAAAGTTAACTTGTACACTTATCGAAGTGGCTTTTAGGAAAATGCATCCTCAAAACCATTAGTCTGTCATGCCCATTCGAACAAAGCATCCATTATGTTGTACGTTCGGAAAGTGTCTATTGGTTGACTGACAAAATGTCGTCTGTTGTAGAAAACAAATGCAAGTTTTCGTACAGTTTTTTTTTTTTTTTTTAACTCAAACTTTATACACAAACGAAAAGCACAACATACGTTATAACCATTTGATGGGACTATACAATGGTTAAAAAAACTTTGGATGACTTTCAGTCTTCTGATGAGGCCCATTTGATTGTGAGCGACCACGTTTCCGTGCTAAAATTCATCACTGGCCACACGCATGTCCGTTTCGTTTTGGTTCCTTTCGTTTTGGTTAGTAGGTAGAAGGCTCAAGCCTAGATTTTCAACTGGCACAAAATATGCATAGAGATAGAATTTATTTTTTGTACACCTGATATAGTCAGACATTAAGCGGATAAAAAATCAAGGTTTCCCGATAGTGGCACGCACTCTAATCTCTTTTGTTAACTGTACTATTTATTCACTTAAGAGCTACTTTATAGAGTAATTGCGGTATTTCAGAGTTTTGCCTTTGTAGTAAAAGTGGAAGCGTAGGATGACGGGATGTTTTATCTTGAAGCATAGCAGTGTCCTTTTGCCCACCCGTCACACAAATTTGGGTAAAAATCATCGTTTCGGTGGTTCACAGTGCAGTGATTTGAACATACGTTTTCTGGGTAAGCTCGCTCCATCGTCGACTTTGTCTCTGTCATCTATGACCTAGACTAGAGTCAAGAGCAAACCCATATTAAATAAAAAAACAAAAAAAAACGTGTTTATTAATCGTGCAAAATGACTGGTGTTGAAATAAGTAGGAGCTTATATTTCATCTTTACGTCTTTATGTAGACGGTTCACAGTATTACAAAACCCAAAACTACACACAAATACACTACTCACGCCTCTTCTCGTGGGGTAGGGTAAAAACTATATAATTCCAGCTGGGATGGTCTTTGTATATATACTCTTTGTGATTGAAATACGTTCATACACCTGGGCATACACGTATGCTGTTTGTGAAAAATCCAAAACTTTACAAATAAATCACTGAACTAAAACAGAAGATTATTAAACAATAGAGGTACTGAGTACAAAAAATCTAATTCTATTTAGTCCGTCTGTTAGATTTTCAAAAAAATATGGAAAAGTATTTGTTCTTTTTTCGCGTTAAAAAAAATAAAACAGTGCGTTGAAAACTCATGTGACGTCACATTTGAATACACTTTATACTCAAATTGACAACTCTTGAACTTTGTTACGCTTTATATCAGTATTTTTTATTGATTTTAATTTCTTGCCATTTTAAATCTCAAAAAATATAAAGATAAGGCGCATCAAAGTTCAAGACTGGTGACGTCACGTAACTAGTAAAAAATTGTATATAGTGACGTCACGCGAGTTTTCAACGCACTGTATCTTCGTAATTTTTTGTTTGCGTGATAAAGTAAAAATTCGTGACCAATATCTTTTGGAAATCCCTTTAACAGACTTATTAGATTTTTTACTAGAATTACTATTACTACTTATGCTTCCGGCGAATCTAAAAGAAAAATGCCAGCTATGGTTTTGCGTCGTACATCGCGTTGTAATCTCAATCGAACAGGAAAATACGCTCTGAAATAAATTCTAGTAGGTTATGTATGCACGTCATATCATAAATTTTTCATACGCCCATATAGAACCTGTAAAAAGTGTATGCCTGTGAGGTCATAAAGTATACCCACCCCTTTCACGCCAGAAACTAATGGATCATAACAGAAAGCTGCAATGAATTTTCACGAATATAGTGCCTTTTTGACAACATCTAATACTTAGCTTTTATGTTTTGCAAAATTGCCCTTTAGTTCGAGGAAATCATTTTTCTAATGAAAATGATTAAAAGGAAGCAGTTTTTTTTTATTACTGTGCAATTAAATTCGGTACGGGTGAATATAACTAACTTAACTTTTTTGGACTTAACCAATCTTAGTGTTTTTTTTTTTTAATTTTATTCTTACTCATCATCCGCATAAAAAATTGAGGTCGGCTTCCTGTAAAACTGGATTCATCTGAATGCTAGTTTTTGCTATCTATTATAAAATTATGAAAATTTTCATTTAATACGTCGCACGACACAGTTTGATCGACTTTTTAATTTTCCAATTTTTGCTCCACAAATTACGTAATATTCAAAATGGATTTATTTACATTCCTGTTTGTGTCAAAATATCATAGATGTTTATGTACTTTTCCACTGAATCGGTCCATTAGATTCATATCAAACTGATTGTGACATACGGAAAAATATACAGACTCTTAAACGGACTGATTTTTATTTGGACGAACTGAATCATAACCAAACGAAGGTTCACCTTTATCTACCTGTCCTTCGATGACAGACCGGCAGGTACAAGTGCATAACCAGTATTAATTCCCTGTTTACTATTTTGATTGTATTATATGGCACTGCAATCAGTCTAGCTCAGTAACTAGTAAAGAGAATAACTCTCGTGCATCGAAGGATCTACCAAGTACTCTCTTAGATAACAATCTAGCTTCGGAGAACATTCATGGAAGCAGTGTTAAAGGTGAAATCACACGGGCAACTTATATTTTGTTTGGATACAATAGGCAAATGACAGAAAAAAAATCCGTCAGATTTCCAAAAAATATTGGAAAAGTATTTGTTCTTTTTTCGCGTTAAAAAATAAAACAGTGCGTTGAAAACTCATGTGACGTCACATTTGAATACACTTTATACTCAAATTGACAACTCTTGAACTTTGTTACGCTTTATATCAGTATTTTTTATTGATTTTAATAAAGCAACTGTACTGATGTACTAAGAGAATAGAATCATATTTTTTTACTCAGGTTTCATCCCTATTTAGGTACAGAGCTGATACCTAAAATTTGCTGTTATGACTGATTTACTTGCTCTTTATAATAATTAATATAATTATTATAAAGAGATTATTATTATTTATTATTTATTTGTAAAATTTCTTTATTTAATTTAAACTTTGAATAAATTGCTCAAGAATTCAGGTTCTGGAACGAAAATCAATTGCTAAATGACTTGTGATTATGAGTGACGCGTTGAAAATTTCATTCTAAAAATCGGGTGTAAGGCGATTTGCATTCAAGTTTAATTACGTTGTGGAGAACAATCAAGCGATTGATCACATCAAAAGAGAGAAAAAGAGTTAATAATGCAACTTGTATACAAGCTACGTGGTTATTACGAATGGAAACAAGGCTTATGAAGTATGTTCATGCGTCTTTAATATCAAGAGAGAGATAGCAATTGATTGCCCGTTTTATGCCTAGATTTGAGCAATTTAAGTTGCCCGTCTAAGCGCACTCCAAGGCAGTACTAGGCCAATTACCATTATATACAACAAGGAATATTGCACAAAATCAAGATACCAATCTGTCTTGCTAAGATTCATTGCTGTGATTTGAGCCATGAATAGAATTCCAACTGACTTGGGTAGTGGGCGAGCATTTCGAATTCAAGACGGGTTTGCGGCCATCATTGTAGCAAATTGGCCAATACATTTTGGCTTATTGAATTGTACCTATAACAAGAAATGTCCGGCCTTCGATAGAGCACACGGAAAATATAGCTTTGTAGTCAGCTCTGTCTAAGTTACTTGTATGTGACATATTTTATCGGCCAGGCATTTATCAGACTAATACGAGTACCTACTTAATTCAATTTATACACTTCTCATCAAAAAAATCGAAACACTTTCGTTTTTTTTGATGAGAAGTGTAATTTACGTTTGCTCATCCATTTTCATTTATTTTAGCACAATTCAAAGTAAATTCACAAGTCCGTTCGTGATGTGAAAAGCACTGAACAGCATTTTATTTATTTATTATTTATTTATTTAAACTTTATGTACAATAGTGGTACATGAATTCATTAATTTCATAAATATTAATTTACAATCGCACTTGCCCGGTATTTTTTTGTCTGTCTCGCACACCGAGGTTTCCGAACGAGTTTTATTTTTGTCCGAGTAGGTATACATTACCTACGGAACTTAATAAACTATGAAAATATTTTCATTATTCTGATAAAAACGTAGCAAGTATGATTGAAGGATAAACTTGAGTAAATTTTGAAAAAAATGTTGAAAAAATGTATTCCCGTACTACGTCACGGTCAATTCTTAAACAGAAAATATAAGTTTGTAATCGATTTTTTTTTTTTATGTGATAAAACTAATGGCCGTATTGTTTATTGCGTTGACTTAGAAGGCTACTTTTTATAGAGCTCCAAGGGACCTTAGACCTAAGTATTGGATATTAAATTCAACTTGATACACACGGACAACGGAGTGATACTGTAAGGGTTCCGTTTTTTTCCTTTTGGGGTACGGAACCCTAAAAAGTCAGTTTATTCGAATCGAAATATATAATACATGAAATTCGGTAAACAGCATGAATTAAAATTCAATGATATCGATTTCATTCGAATGAAGTTATAAGAAAATGTACTATTCCCACCCATCTGAAACTACGAAGCCAACAATTTTTAAAAAGTAAAAACCAGATTAATACTACTATAAGATAACATAAAAACCTTTCAAAAGTTTTTGGGTTTCAAAGTAACTTTAAAAAAACATGATCAGTACGGAACCCTCTGCGCGCAAGTCTGACTCGCACTTGACCAGTTCTTTTTTTTTTTCAATAAAACTATTAGAAATAAATCAACACGAAAGAAATTTCAACGATCAGACCTTACCTGCAACTGCTACATGTTGATTGAAAGAAATACTTTCAGATTTTAAAGTAATTATATAACAACTTACTCATAAGTAGTGGGACTGACGTTGATCTTCAGAGGTTCAGAGCCGGACTCAAACTTGTTGGCCAGCGTGACGTTGTGCCCAAATAGACAGTACTTCAACATTGTCTTGCCGACAACTCCTGCTAGGACTGTACCGGTGTGCAGGCCTATGCGCATCTAGGAAAGATAAAAGATTATTATGTATTCATTTATAAATTTATAAAAACTTTACGCACTAGTAAAAATAATGTACAAAGGCGGACTTGATCGTACAAGTATTTCTACATCGTTCTCACATATATGTATGTTTGTATAATTTTCACACGAATGATGTAACCATATCATTGTAAAAAACATTGATTTAAAAGAGTGTCCGTGGAGTTTCTAGCACTTTCTTCTCCATAGAGATCTACGCTTTGGAACATGTAATTAGCTTCAACTTTTAGGACAGACCAACCTTGACTATTCAAAAGTGCCTATAATGGTTTAATTGAAATAAATGCTTTGAGTTTGAGTTATGCATTTTCTACCAGTCGACCTTAGATTGGTGCAGAGATAGAACATGGCAGGTGCAACTTAAAAGGAAGACATACAAAAGGAAACATTATACATACTTAGATAAACACATAAATAAACAAGGTAATTTTGAAAAAAAAGGAATCCAGTAAATCAACGCTGCAACATTTAACACACGAACAATATAAAGGCGGGTACTCACCTAGCCATGTAGCATGTTACGTATCTAATACGGTATCAAGTGAGTACGTAGGCACGAGCCTGCTACGAGCCGCTCGCGCGTGGAGCGTAGTAAGCTCGCAATAGTAAGAACACAAAGGCGGCCCGCAGTGTGCGTGTGGACGGACCCGGGAGCTCGTAGCTGGATACGCGATGACCGTGGAGTCGTACCCACATGCAGGTTGATAACGTATCAGATACATTACACGGCTACACGGCTAGGTGAGTAACGGCCTTAAGAGGTTTGATTCTTGAAGAAATATGTAGATTCTTTACATCAAACAGACTACTGACGTCCTTTAATCAGTGATAACCAGCAGTAAACATGACTTTAATTTGTTTGAGATATAACAGTGGAACTCAAACACTATCGGAATAATAATTTTTTTATTTTCATGAGCTAAAATCGCCTGAAGTGCAACTAAAACAAAAATAATAAATATTTTATGAAAACAATAAAAATATGAAATTATCCATAAAACTGTCAATAAACCATTTTAATACTTAAGTATGGTGATAGCAACGTTTTATAGACTATCCTGGAATATTATTAAAAGAGATATTGAAATTGAAAATACAAAAAAAAAACTATTTTTAGCAGTTTCTATATTAAAACCCTTCTTTTCTGGAGGAACTGAACTTTGAAGCATTATAACTATATACTAATGAAGGTTTTAAAAAAGGGCAAATTGTAGGCCTTCTTGTATCATCTACTCACAGGCTATAATTTCTAAGTTTTTCTAGCAAATTCAGAAAAAAAATCAAACCATAAAGCTTCGTGTAAGGTTAATTTCTTTCATGGAAAATGTATAACACTTTGATTAAGCTTCCCGTCAACGTTGACATGTGGGGGAAAACACAAATGTTTGTATTCTGAGCATACTGTTGATTCTTTGAGGGAAACGGGTTACGAACACACGAGCTATCTTTAATAGTTTTACACCAGGCTTTCATTACTTAAAATGAAATGTTGTCGTATGCAATGTTTTGATACAGCGACAACGATATTTCACTGATTTATAAACATTATCTTACCTTATGTTTTGTAGTTATCAAATATCAGTGAGATTCAAGCAAAACCTATCGATTGGTAATTTATTAAAAAAAAAAAAAAATTACTCTCTTTAAACTTTTTTTCGAAAAAGTTCTTGACTATTTTTGAGACCCGAAAATTTTGCGTATGCGCATAAAGTTCCGGTTAAATTTGTTTATTCGTTTGCAATAATCATGTGAGTTTGTAAGAAATACCGCGATGACTAAACGCTCATAAAGTCTTTTCAGTGTATGTAGCACCGAAGATATCAACACGTTCAAAGTAAATAGTGGTGCTGTTCTGTAAAATTCTCAATGAGAAAACTTAGGTGAATTGAACATAAAGTGAGCTGTTAATGTATACGGTCAAGATGGAATGACAGATGACAGCTAACTTCAAACTGACTCCACCTTTTATTCCCGTGGGCGGAGAGGGAGGGAGTGACCGATTTTTACGTACTAGAACCCACTCGTGTTCCTTCAAATGCCCTGTTTCGTTCCAGGCCCAAGGCAAAGCTTTCAGTGTCACGTTTACAGAATTGACCGGCAAAATACCTCATAAGATAAGATCAAATATTAATCGAAATATAAGACATACCTTGATAGGGTTCCCCTCGTGCGTCAAATGTTGTGCGCACGTCTCGACCATGCGCAGTGCCATCCAGGCGATCTGCGGCGCATGGGTGTCGATCTTACGGTGTAGACCGCTCGCCACGCAGTACGCATCGCCTATCGTCTCCACCTGCACAAATATTGATTTATTTATTTGGATCCCCACAAATATCCACATTTATAACATAAATCACAATGATACAAATGGTTCATTTCAGCCTGCCAGTGTGTTTCCTTCAGTTATTTGAAATCAATCAAGGAGTTCAGAAAATGAAGAAAAAAATTGCAATTTTTGTCTTAGGAATAATGTTTGATACATCACAAAACGCAAATTTTAAACTTTTATTGATAAAAAGTGCTGCAAAATATCAGCAGTCCAATTCTCGTACTTCAAAAGTGGTCAAATTCAATTCGAAAAATCGTCTCAATGACAAGCAATGTATATTTTTTTTCAAAAAAGAAGGGAAATAAAAACTGTTTTTGTCTGAATGCGACGGCGACGCGATTTCAAACTCTCCTTTAAACAAAATACGAGAAATTTCCCTCAGGCTGCCGGAAAATTTACAAACATGTAAGTATATGTATATACATAAGCCATGTCCATTCTAGGACGGTATTACAACCAATTTGTAATTGAGAGTGTAAGTGTGAAGGTGTATATTAAAATAAATCTTATTCTTAAGCTGGGTACTGATCAGTGTTACGGGCCGTAATGTTACATTCGCAGCGAGCGTGTTATGTTACGCCGTGTCCTAAAAGCCGTGTAAAACAAAACACATAAGCACATGTTCGTGCCCGTTTCCACGTACTGACTGCACGAATGCTTGCTTTGTAACATGTTACATTACGCCCCATAATACCGGTCAGTATCCACCTTTAGATGGTATGCGTGTATGGCTATGTTTTCAACGATGAATTTAGTCTACGATAACGACATATGTTTTCATACGATTCTGCCCTGACTCAGGCAAAAATCTCTGGTAAACGTAATGAGTAGCAAACATTATAATTTTCATCAAAATCAGTGCTGGTATGTATAATAAAATTGACAGCAATAATCAATTTCTTACTCAGAAACATCAAAGTTTAGTAATAACACATTTTCATTAAGATAAAACGGAAGCTTAATCATAAAGAATATTTTATCTGACAAACTACAAACAGATTAATAACGAGACTAAATTATCCTCAGTAAACGACTATTAATTACGCAGAATAGTAATTATTATTATGTCTTAATTATTATGAGACTAGCTATTCTTCGCTGCTTCGTTTGGGTAAAAGTCCAAAATGATATCAAAGGAAACGCCAATTAATCTACCCACATAGCTTTTTCTTCAATATGTTGGAGTCAGCTGTCAGTCTAAACGGTTATAGCTGAACGCCTGTATTTTACAGGTAACTGGCAACCGAGATAAAAAACATCCTATGTTCTAATCTAGCTCATGGTCTACCCGTATGCCAAATTTTATACAAATCCGGTAAGTCGCTGAGGCGTGATAGATGAACAAACATACGAACGTTCAGGCTTTCACATTTATAATACTAGCTGCCGCCCGCTAAGTGTTACTCCAGACTATAATTCTACCTCTGTGCCAAATTTCATCAAGATCCGTTCAGCAGTTCTGACGTGATTGGGTAACAAACATCCATCCATACATCAAAACTTTCGTATTTATAATATTATTAGCTTTGCCCGCGACTTCGTACGCGCATATTCAGTTTTTCCTCATGAATGTGGCTCTCATATACAAGAATAATTTTCCAAATCCGACAGGTAGTTCTAGATTTTAGTGCGTTCAAACAAACAAACAATATAATCTATAGTATATTTACTATTTAGTACCTATAAATTACTAGCACATTTCCCGCGACTTGGACTGCGCAGATTTAGTACAAAGAAGTTTCACCCCTTTAAAGCTTGAGTTTCCAAAAATCCCTTCTTAGAGCTCAACTAAATCATAAAAGTAAGCCTTGTGCAAAGTTTTATTATCCTAGCCCCAGTATTTCCGGTTGATATATCATTCACTCAGTTTCTCTTTAAATATAGAGATATTGTAGGATTAGAGCCCAGCCCGGATAACTAACAAAAAAATCGTTTGTATTATTTGATCTTCAAAGCTTTTCTCCGGTGTCACTTGATTCAAGCTCCTGATGTTTTAATTTAAAAACAAGATAACGTAGCAGATGGCTTAAAATTTAAATCTTTATCTTTCTTTAAATTTAATTAAATATCAAGTTTTCAACATTACTTTTAAGATAAGGTACAATTTAAAGAAGACAATGGTATAATTATGGTAAGTATTTCAAACATAGTTTATTCAATAATGTTAAACAAGAAACTTGCATTGTATGTTTCTATGTTTTGCAAAAGGTACCCTGTGGAAGGGCAGATGATTTTTGTCATCGTATGAGCCGCGCGCGCCTCAAAGAGATGTCAGCATAATAGACTGGACCCGCCTGGGGCAGTGCCTGACAGGGTTGCGGAATTTGTTCGAAAGAACCGTGGCCCTGGAACGCAAAGGGCATTTGGAGGAACACGGATGGGTTTTAGTCAGTAAGAGTCTGACACTCCCTTCCACTCCACCTAGAGCAGAAGGAGTCATATTTTGATGATTTTCCAATGGTAAAAAAAATGCGGCTGGCACAAGAACGTGGAGATTGGCACATGAATAGAGGCCTCAGTTCGGCAGTCGGTGAAAGAGGGCATGGATGATGTTGAGAACGAGGAACGCACGAAGACTTAGGGCAACTAAGTGATACTAACATTACTAACATAGTTTTAAGTTTTATTAACTAACACAATATTGTTTTTATATGTATAACGAGGTTAAAGTCTTTATCTATGGGTCTTTGTAAACTGAAAATAAATGGTTTATTATTATTATTTAACCCAACAGTAAAAAAAGTTCTTAGTGATCTTATCTGTTGTCGGTAAACAATGAGCCTCAATCGTGACATTACCTTAATTTTCAAAAATTAATTACTGTGCGAAAATAAACCTTTATTTTCAAAGCATTTTGAACCAAAATACTCAAAACAAGGAGAAATCAACGCTACAATTCCACGAAATGACCTACACAAACCTCCTTCAAAACGTGCTGAATTGTTGGCCATTGAAGTATTTTGTTTCCAAAAGGTAGAATTTTATTCTAATTACTAACGGTAATTATTTGCTCCTTGTTTCAAATTACCGACCTGTTTAGGTTAATTTGAATTTCAAAAGAGAGCAATTTTCCAACGGTCTTCAGTATGTAATGTGAGGTTGTGGGGGTTTCTAACGACTTTAAGTTGAAAATGTTTACTGTAATAATAGAGGTATATCCATATCTTACTTGGTATAATCTTACTATTTAGTGGGAGGATGGAAATTCTGTGTGTTGATTTTTGTAATAAGTTATCTCAATATACGAGTGCTTTTGCCGATTACAGGAGAAGGACTCCGTTTAAAAGAATGAGAGTGTTAAAAAGTAGAGACACCAGAGATATTTGGCCTGAGTTTGTCCACTATAGAGCTTTATCTGTATGTTAGCTTGTATCTACCCCAAACTATAAAATCGACTAACGCTTATGACAGCTCGTTCTAGTTTGTTCATTAGTCATGACGTTGGATGTTATCCTCTATGAGATACAAGTTACGGTCGGCCTTCTTGATCGAGACGCCGAGCAGCGAACACGTCTGGTGTACAACATCAGTGCGATTGTAATATACCTAATTTAAATTAGCAAGTAAGTACAGTACCTATTTTTTGAAGTGATTTATTATTTCGGTGTCTTTTTTAAATGTTGTGGAAAAGGAATTAAATATGTCTGAGTTTAAATGACGTGTTTGGTTTTCAATTACGAACCCATTTTTTATAGTAGAAATAATCAGGCACACTTGTAATACTACTAAAGTGGGATTCTTACCTTATAGACATCCAGTTCCTCGCAGAAGATATCGAAGACGCTGTACAGGTCCTCAAGCATGGCGATGACCATCATCGGCGTGGCTGTGGCACATATCGATGTGAAGCCGACTATGTCGCTGAACAGCATAGTGACGTCATCGTGGCTTTTAGCTTCAATCTTCTCACCTGTGGAAATAATTGCTTAAATAGTATTGCTGACCTTTGATATGATAATGTCACCGGATCATTGCAAACAACGTAAGATTCTAAGAAATCTTGATCAGATTGTAAAGTTTTAATATATTGTGAACAGATCTTCGAACAGGCCCATCCGTATTCGATAGTTTACAATACATTCGTGTCGTATTGAGAAGACAGAGTTTACAATCTAAAGCGTTTTTTTTATAAACTTACCCACTTATTCCTAAAAACATTTTAACCGTTACTTAGTTACAGTTCTAAATTTAAATTCTCCACAGAATCCACATCTGCTAAGATCAGATGTGGATTCAAAAAAATCATTTTCGAAAATTCATCTGCTAATAGTTACCTATCTAACTAACCCAAACTCAGCCAGAACTAAAGATGGAGTTTAATTCTTTCTATGTTTCTAGCCTTTTTTGTCGCACTGCTGGGAAAAAGCCTCCTTCTCCGATTTTCACACAACTCTGTCATGTGCTATGTCAGGCCAGTCCTTCGGTAGGAGTCGAGCTCGTACCGCCATCTTCGCCTTGGTCTGCCGCGATGTCTTTTGTCATTTAATGCGAGCCATTCGATGATTAAGGAGTTCCTTAACCACACAAAAAGAACAACCGAATGGTTCGATTATAACAAACTAGTTTAAATATCCCTTTAGTAAAATTAAAATTATGGAAATAATTTAGTTAAATTACTTCCATATTTTTTTTTATTTGTTATAACACTTAGAAATATCTGCACAAGATTCTTGACACCTCTTATCCTCTAATGCCATATTACACACAACCTATTAGACAAAGTAGTTCATCACGATTAATCCACCTTGATTATTCATCCAGCGTTATAAACTTAATGGAATTATAAAAGTTGGGCGCGGCTGACTTTCAAAGTGCACATTTAAAGCACGATTAAAGTTAGTAATTAATGTGTGCCAACTAACAATGGTTTACAACCCCGTTGTGGTGGTAAAGGGCGTTGACATGGTATAAAGGAGGATGATATAGTAGAAGTATATGTAATAAGTAGTGGGTGTTATATTATGGTGATGTTTAGTGTGTCATTGTGACGTCATCACCCGAAGAGCTGGAGTTAGCGTAGAGACATGATTTATGCGACCATATAACATAGACAAATAGTGATATTAGTAATGGATTTGACGAACGCATTCTATCTATCTCAACGTGTTTATTTTGGTATTCCAATGAATACATAAACAACACGTTGTTTACTCATATTTTTCGCAACAATATAAAAGTTAAATTACCATTGATATTATGAAGTCTCAGTGTTTTATTACACCAACTCACAACTAGGCAATAAAAGTCATAATTCCAGCAAAACTTTTACTTATTCAGCATCATAATAATTTGCTTTTATATGACACTTAAACTCGAGCCCACACAGACAAGTTGGGACAAATTATTCAGAGTAAAATTCTCAAAACAGAATATTTCTCGAAGTAAGGTTTTGTAAGCATTTGACATCAACATCGCTCAGTTTACATGACAAAATTGCGTGATAACTGTGCGTCACGCGATTCATCGTGTCAAAACATGTCGTTGAATGAATGGGACGCCTCAGTTTTGGTTTATGACCGTAATAAGGGTTCGTGGAACTAAGGACTCCAATCTAAAGTGCTTACGTGTGGTTGGAGATTGGAATCTATATTCATTCATTCATTAAATAATGTAATGGAGGTTAACTTTTCATTTTAGCTGGTTATCCAAGAATCAAAATAAATATTTGTAGGGGAGATATTACTTTAAATAAATATCAAAGCTGGTATATTAGAAATAATCAAGAAATAAATTAAGGATAATCGTGAGATAAGAAACAAAAACTTCTCAAATGATGACAAAACTTTAATTAAAAACAAGAAAGACGTGTTAAAATATGTAATTACTGCTTGCATATCGGAAATAAATAATCAAAGAAAAAGGAAAGAAGCTCATGAGATAAGAGATTAAAAAGTTCTTCAGTACCAGATTCTAAATAACCTTTAAAACACAAGTAAACTACGCTACTACACGCCACTCCGAAACAAGATTGACTCGCTAAATTCCCACTAACGCCTAACTCACTTCAATTCCCAGGAAGGAAACTTTAATCAAACATAGTGCGTACTTAAATTAAACCATACATAAATCAATTTCAAACTGTACGAACAGATAATTGACTTACAAACTTACCTAACCACAGTCTCTTGGCTATGTGAGGAGGAAATATTAAATGTAGAAGGCTGACGTTCTTTTGTCTTTCTTTATCAACGGCTTTGCTTGCTTCTTCTATCGAGTTCTTCAGCTTATCCATGCGTCTTCGGAGTCCATCCTGATTTAAAAAATATGGGTTAAATAAAAACCGGCTTGTAAGGTATTTTGTCGTCGGTGACGTCACTTAGCTGGTAAAAATTGTACCATCATAGTGACGTCACGCGTGTTTTCAACGCACTGTATCGTCTTCATTTTTTGTTTGGCGATTTTTGTGTGGATTAAAGTACTGTTCAACCTTGTCCTTTACGAAAAGCAGACGTAATAATTGTGTGTACATAAGTACGTTTTGTTGCAGTTCCAATAATAGACACAGTAAGAGAAATAAGTCTTAGTTGGAAAACTGCCAAATGCACTGATAGTAAAGAATAATTTCAGTTGCGCTTTCGCCAACGTCCATACCATGTTGAGAATACCGGTTCTCGTTCCGATCACTGAAGTTAAGCAACATCGGGCGTGGTTAGTACTTGGATGGGTGACCGCCTGGGAATACTGCGTGACGTTGGCTTTTTGATTAAAATACTTTTATTTATTTTATGACTAGTATCATCAAACATTAAAGTGACTTTATTGTTTTGTTTGTTAACTTCTTTTGTAAATCCCGAAGGGTTTAGCAGAGTTTCACTAGAATCATCATTGCAAAACACTTTAATTTTTCCTAGGATGAAATTTTGCAGTCGAAGTTCTTCGCGTCTCATAATCTAAGTTTTATTTATCTAATTAATTCCGTCCAACTTGAATTTTTCCAACTCAGCTGGAAAAATAAAAAAATAAATTAATTATCATCTTGAACTCGAGCGTCTGTCTCCACAAAGCAAGTTTCAAGCACTCTGCCGTAGACATTGGACTTGAAGACGTTCAACAAGTGCGAAACTTCAAACGGGTGTTTTAAAACTACTTCTAAACTGATGCTACTGAAGCTTTCGATACTTCTTTGGTAGTCTTTAAGTCAAAAGTGAATGGGTTACTTCTAGGCAAGGGTGCTCCATCTTCGACCACATCATCGCTTATCGTGAGATAGTGGTCAAACGCGTAACTATTAATAGCAACATAAAATAAAAAGTTCTTGAGCAGATTGTTGTATCGTTGGATATTATTTATTGTAAAGGTTACGTTGAGGTTTCTTTTTTTATTTTTCGAGGATTTTTTTTCTTTACTTTCTTCTCTTTGGTTCAAAATTATGTTGTATTTCATAGATATTACATTGACAGTTTGAATATAGAATAGAATAGAATATATTTTTATTGTAAAACGTGAGTATACATCATTACATGTGCAAGGTCTTAAAATAATCGTTAGATCTGCATGTTGCTTACAAATATCGAAAATACACGCATAAATTCTGTTCATTGTCATATAAAATTTCTTGATTTACGACTGTGGAACTTTTAAGTTTTCAAAAAGTACGTTTCATACTCAATCAATCTGCCTAGCCATTTTAAAACTATGTTGCATTGGCTTCCAGTCTTACCGTATGTAACCCATATTTTTATAGAGCAACTGCCAATCTGACCAGCACAAACCAGTTACTGGGTTATACTATTCCCTTTTGCAAGACTGGGGCCAGCTTTTATAGCTTCTGACCACTTTAAACATTGGCAAAGATCTACAAATGAGACGACTTGAACATGCTTTCTGACGCACCGAGGAGTTTCGATATATAATGGACGATCACCCATCCACGGACTAACCTCGGCAAGCGTTGCTTAACTTTGAAAATCGTGGCCTTAATTACTCAGTCACAAGCTACTCATATTTCAAAATCTATCAATGACGTTTTAACAGAGAAAACGGTTATGCTTAGTTTGAGTATCTCACATTTAATTTTAAGAATATAAAAAAAAACATACCTGGGCTCTCGCCTGCTCCCCAACCAAGATAACATCTCTCGTAGCATCATGTAGCGGTATATCAGAAATGAAGAGGCCTCTACCAGTGAGACCCTCAAGCCCATCGAGGAAAGGAGAACCCACGAAGAGAAGAGAATCTGACTCAGAACAGAACACCATCTGGCCTTTGATCTCCAAACCCTGTTAGCAACAAAGAAATGATGTGGTTAACAGAAATTGAAGGTATCGAAATCAAAAATGGTGAATAATTCAATTTTGTAAGTATCGGTTTCAAACTCTCCACGTGGTTTATTATTACCAAAACCAAGCTACAGAAAATAATGATTTCCAGTAAAGACAAGCGCCTGAAATTGCAGGATATTCCTATGATTTTATTAAACATTTCAACAGCAAATATAAAACAGAATCATTTGTGAGATCGTTAATCCGAACAACCAAAGAGAGGCTTAGTAACAAGGTACAGATACATAGACAAGCTCTGTAGTCTTATCTAAGACTTTGTTTAGTTTGCCTCTGGAAACTGAAACTTGATACGTCGACAAATAAAATTAGAGCCTTATTTTGGTTTTGATATGGAGCCGTGCCAAAATAAGATATTAACGAAAACTTAAACATAAGATAATGATTGCTATGTTCATCCTCCATACCTCCGTCCTGCATACCTACGTCTATTTCTTACAATGGAATTACGATGGCATTAACTTGTCATAGGGGAGCAGATCTTTCTTCCTCTATATGTCTTCGCTAACACAAGATCACCAAGTTGCAAGTAGTCACAATTGGTAGATGCAAGATTTTAAAAGTACATAACAGAGCTTGGCAGAGATAGTTTCAGAAAAATTGAGGAACAAAAACATAAGACCCGATTTTAGTGCCTCTTTCTACCTCTGAACACGTTCTAGTGAAAGTCCGGGTTGTCCATTCAAAAGTTCCAACGATGCGATAGAACCAGGCAATTTAGGAGCGCGTTGTGTAAAACGCGGTTAGTGCAACACTTTGGCTCTTGCTTTTGTAAGTAAAAGATAAAAGTTTGTCCGTAACGCTGTATGGGAGAAGAAAACGAGTAAGAACTGGGTTGTGGATACTATCAGGTTATAATATGACTTAGAATTTTATTATTCAGTATACGTAAGTTTGCAAAGTATGCGAGTGATTTTAATTTTAAAGAAGGAAATATATGGTGCCAAGAAAACGAGATATATTATAAGCTTTGTAATAACTTTACAATGATCAAAGTTTTGAATTAACAATTCAATACATTTAGACGACATGTTTACCTAATTCTAAAGTGAAAAATTGCTAAATCCTGTTTTTCCCTTTCAAATTGTATTTTTACTTACACTCTAAACAAAAATAAAACAGTATTCCAGTAGGGATGGCGAGGTGTCAGAAGTTTCCGGGTCAGTCCACTTATTTACAATGTAAACAAAGGTTGGGCGGGTTCGCTATCCCTTCTATTCCGTCAAGAATTTTATTCCATAGAAAAAATCAGTGAAACGCGTGCTAAGCAAAAGATTCAGATTACTTTTTTGTGGAATGCCGTGAAAACATCCGTACGTCATACAATAAAAAAAAAAAGGTTTCAATTTTACTTTACCTTCATAATAGATTCAGATAAAATTATTTTATATGACTTTATCAGATCAATCGTTTTCAATATATCAATTTCAGTTTCAGTGCTTTTCACATTCCTTTTATAAAAGCCACTTACCAAACAAAAGCTTTTGAGGTAGGTATTTCTGTTCTGAATTAAATGTTTCCGATTTTTCCTGGTTTCGTATGAATGTATGCTTTTAAAAGCTTTCAGGAAGCGATAAAAAATAAGGAAAAAAGAAATTTATTTATTTGAATGATAACCGGTCTTCCATCTTATTCACCGAAATCCGATATATCAAGTCATTCATTGTGCCTTTTTAATCCCACGAGAGCGAATCGAAATGTTTGCTCTTTTCAAGCGACTTTTTATGTTCAAAAGAAAAAAAATGGAATTTAAACCATTAATTGACGATGAATCATTTGTTTTTTAAGCGATCCATCCATTGGTTTCGATTTAATTTTATGTTTCAGAAAGAAATGTTTTATGTTTGAAAGCGTTCAGCAATTAAGAAAGGGCCTAAGCGTGGGTTGGTTTAAATAGTAAAACAAACAGACTGTCCCAGGAGTTGTGGCAGATAAAGTGAATCCCGTACAAAACTAGGATTAAGCCATTTCCATTAGTTGTGGCTTTACGGTTGGGGATAAAAACGAGGATTGTGGAAGTTGAAACTAATCGGTTTATGCAGGAAACATACGAATTTTTTGCTGCCTCCTTACAATTAGAATCTTTAGTTTTGTCTTCTTTTCTGGCAAAAGGTGGATTGCTTATTTTCTATTCGTCTCGAAGCTAAACAAAGAAATTAAACAAGAAAAAATAACTAAATCGTTTAGCACGAATTTTCCTCTAAGTTGTTTTTTATTACTTTACTAGACTTTATACTAACAGAACAAAGAACAAAATTTTCAGAAAAAAAAAACAGTTTGTGAGTTTACGCGGCATTTGTTAATATTTAATGCTTTTCGCTTTAATGTTAGTTTTGTAGAACATCCTTGTTTTTGGAACCGCTTGTATAAAATATTGTTGCCATAAACGATTTAGTACTGAAAATATGTAACTGCGTCAAAAAATATGCTAGCCTTCATATTTTCTAGTGAAAGCTTTGTTAGTGAGGTAATAAATTGTTTTTGTATTCAATAGTGAGCGCAGGGATTTTGTTTAAAGAGGCGTTCTATACAAAAAAAAAATGTTATATGTTTTGTGAAGTAATAACAATATAATTAATGAAAAAACACTTATTCCAATGACTCTCAAGAGTCGCTTTAGTAAAGATTATCTCTTAGAGAATTTTTTCGATGAACGTATACCCTTACATCAGCTTTAGAAAGATATTAAATTAAAAGGCCCTGTACAAGTGTACATTGCCCAGCGTCAGGTATTTAAAATCATCATCATTTTCAATCCTCTCACAATGATAGCTAAATGAATAAAACCTATTAGTATTCATAATACGTTTACGAGTTTCCAACCGTTTGATTCCAAACAATGGCTCATTTAGTAAATAACCAAACAAACTTCCGTCTACCCGCAGTTTTCAAACAAACTTGTACTGGCAACTTTTGCGAATAAACGCAAATGAATGCGCCAAAACTTTAGCGGTACGAAACAAAGGAAGTTGAGAATGGTGTGCAGATTGACGCTGGTCTACTTCTAATTAGATAGATCTCCTATCTGGGTTTTGTTTTATAGACTGTATTTTGTCCATTTTGGGATAGCAACAGGAAACTGTTTCGCTGATAAATCTAGGTAGGTATTGTAGTGGTTTGTTCGTCATGCGACCTTCTTTAGGCGCCAGATCTCTCTTCGGTCATGTCGGGTTACCGTCCCATTGGAATATGAAATTGATGGAAGAGGGAGTGCACCTGTGTTTGCGCAAACACTTGTGCACTATAATATGTCCCGCGCCGATGGCTAGTCTTGGTTGAGATTGGCCGCCAATGACTATAATTACATACATGTATTCTGATGGCCACCTCTTGGTCCGAGAGCTGGTAGACATTGTAGAGTAGGTGTTTAAAGCAAGCCGACAACTTGTCTTATACCTCTCCTATAATACCCCAACACAGAACTGCAGACCTGGCTGGGGTGAAGCGGGGTTAATTCGAAAAAATATATTTAAGCAATAAAATTTTTTACAGGATATCTATATTAATATTATAAATGCGAAAGTTTGGATGTTTGGATGAATGGATGTTCGTTACTCAATCACGTAAGAACGGCTGGACGGATCTTAATGAAATTTGGTACAGAAATAGATTATAGCCTGGAAAAAAAAATATAAGTCATGTCTGTTGTTCTGTGTTAGGATATTGTAGGAGAGGTATAGGACAAATTTTCAGCTTGCCTCAAATATCTACCCAAGAATGTGTACCAGCTCTCCTACTTTCTCGTATTTTTAAGCAGTGATCGCATTTGTCAATACAAATGCGATCACTGCTTAATGCAGTTTGCGACTACAATAATCTAATTATCCTACATTTTGACAAGTTTGTAGGGTTCCGTAGTCAACAACTTTAGCCATTTTTGTTAGAGCCCCTCTGCCAGCTAAACGGTTGTTTTGAGACGTGAGAAAATTCACGGTCGTAGCATATATAACAAATATAAAAGGAAAACTAGCAGAGCTAACTAGGCTCTAAAAGTTAATGAGTAAATGTCGACCAACTTATAAAATGAAACTGTTGAAATGAACATAACGTACGCTTGTGCTGTCTTTGCACACGCAAAGCATGGTCCCCTCCATAGGATCGTAGGATGCAGACGCTTAAACTCACCCCTAAATAATAATACTAGCTCGATCCAGCTCGTCCCTAGCTGTCCTCACCCCAGCAACGCCCACAGCCGAGGCCCGTACAGCACAGGGGGTGCCTTAACGTGTAGTCGCCGCTTAGTTTTTAATAAGCCCTGGCTGCACGTTTCAATATTTATGTTAAGGCCGCCACAGGCCCGTTCCGGTTAAGCAGTCGACAACTTCCTAGGTTGAACTGCGAGAGGCCACTTAAGAAATAGAAACTACTAATAATTGTTTTCCACTAACCAAGACGTATGCCCGCTGAATTTAAGAAAATAATTTATGTTCCTAATGAAATCTCACTTCAACACGAAAAATTATAATCTTATTTTTTGTCGACACACCGTGACAAAATTTGTATGCTAATCCAATTCACTAAGGAAAATTTAATTTAAGGACAAACTTGAGATTCCTTAAACTTCTCCAAAGAAAACAAATTGACTTTTAAGTTCCTACACAAATGAATATGGTTGTTTTAATTTTTATCGTGTTTTAGCTTACCAATTTTACCTGTTAAGGTAAAATTGAGTATTTTCATGAAATTTCAAACGGTGATAACAAACATTGACGATTCTAGTAGATTCCAGCCGTCAATTGTTACGGGTAGTCAGGAACCAGAAAATCTGCTACCAGTCTTGCCAAGGGCTATCGTGAACCCAGTTATTAGATCGTGGAAGTCAGATACACAGTCGCTCAATGAAAAATACAGGTGGGCCACTCAGCTGCATATGTTAAGATTGGACGCTGACCCCAAAATAGTTGGGCTAAGTACATAGAAATACAGGGTGAACTTTCCAAGTGGGCGTGGATGGCCATTTCCGAAACTATGCGGAATAGCAAATAATATTTAAAGGTGTCCCGAGCCCCATTTTGATAATAGAAAAAAAAATTCAATCCCGGAGTATATTCGACATAATACATAATCTGTTAACAAATGAATACTAGAGAGGGATCCATGATATTGCTCACATGTCACCGTGACGTTGATAAAGTGCTGGTAACGCGACGATATTATGAAACCATTTACTGTTTAAGCGTAGTCGCATGATGTACTGAATTGCATTATGTTCGATGAACGACATAAATAATACGTACTCGGGTTTGTGAAATAAATTAATTAAATTAAATTTGTGATTGAAAAACTATAATTAAGCGAGATTATGTCAACATAACCATAATTGTATAATCTCGCTATGTGTATATTTTGACCAACCAGATGAACAGGAATTCAACCAGTGTACAACGTCATAGACAATAATTTAAATATTAATAACTTACTGTGTAGTTTATGGTCCAACAGTAATTTTACATCAGATCCAGATATTTTTATTTATTTTTATTTTTAGCCAATTGTGTCCCACTGCAGGGCAAAGGCCTCCCTTTCTTTCTTCCATTCCTTTGGGCAAGTCTGGACCAATCTGGCCGATAGGCGTCAAGCTCGTCCCGCCATCTTCGCCTGGGTCTCCCGCGATGTCGTCGGGCATTTTCTGGGACCCACATTGTGGTTGCTTTAGCCCATGAACCGTTCAACATCCGGCAGATATACATAGTTTTAAAGATACTCAAAAGTCATGATAAAAGATGAATGAGAATAGCAGAACAAAAATGATAAATTTCCGACAGTATTACAAAATGTACAAAGAGACATACAGAATTTACTGAAAGCATTTAGAAAAAAGATAATGTTATAACACAAATAAAAAAAGACAAGTATTTCTGAATTATCACTATAGTAAAACCTTTTTCCTTAACATAAGATACAATGCCACATTTAGACGAACGTACTCTTTGTGCAAACCTTTTGCGCGACCAGCTCAATTCCTAAACCAAACATAGTTAAGGCACGGACAAACAGACGAATCTGCTATTTACATTACCTAATAAATCTAAAGTAACGAGCTCATTTCGATACGGGTTTTATTTTCTAGCTCGATTGCATGTAATCGATTTACTGAACGAAGCTCCGATAAACGAGGAGCTTTTATTTTATTGAGTTGAGTTAGAGCATATAAAGTAAAAAGAATTATTAAAAGGAAAGCTGCTAAGAGTTTTAAGAATTACCGTGTTGATGTGGATGATGATCATAATGTCTAATAACATAACTCAGCGCCTGTATTCGATGTAGGATAAACCAATGAGGCAGTCATGGTAACTTACTATATTCTTCAAAGTTTTCTGAATAGCAAACGATTTTTATGATGAATTATTGTTAATAGTAAACTACAAGAAAAAAATAACAACTTCATTAAAAGACAAAAATACTTGAAAACCGTATTAAACATAACAACGACAATAATTCTGATTGTCCTCTCAAAATTACTACTGCAAACTTTAACAGTAACGTCTCTTTATATCAACAAACATAACTGTACCTATAAAATTACCCATCCCTACATAATTTTCACAGACCATTGTCCATCCAAAGGCATTAATAGTCCATTGTCACTACACGTTTAGTCGGACACAGGTTCTTGTGTGACACACTTCCAAGGTGGGTCACTGGAAAAACTGTTCTCGCAAGCTTTTGTCTAGCCAGCGCTTCCCTTTGTTGATACGTAATCAGTGCTAGGGGGCGAACGAGAAGTTTGAGAGGGTTGTTATAATGCATGTAGGGGAAACAACGTAAAATATGCTTGGAGTAGAATTATGTTTGGTGTTAATATTGTGTTTTTGGTTTAATTAAGTAAACGCTCTTGAAACTATTATTTTATACATATTTGCAGTTGTTTTAGGGTTTTATCATTATCATTCATCTATGTTTCTTTCAGGAGGTACTAAGATACTTATTGAATCAATTCCCAAGTTAAGGTCCGACTATGACGTGAAACAAACTTTTTCAACACAAGATAAATCTATTTAAATTTTTATTATCTTTGTATTTATTCACTATGTGTCTAAATCTCTTATACAACTCTCCTGTCGCAGGTCTGCTTGTAGAAATGCTTCTTTGTGCTGGTCGTCGTGGTAGGTATATTTACCAAAGCATCTAAAAATCTGATGACAAAATTCAAGTTCTCAATGTTCACCTTTTCTTTATCCATCTTCAGCAACACGTTTTTCGTTACCTCCAAAAACAAAATGAAAATTTCGAAGACTCCAACGTAAAACAATTTCGTAAACAAACAAGGCCCAATTATTTCCATAATCCCACTCCTATCATGCCTTTGTAATCATCTTAACACCGAGATGAACCATCAATATTGAAACAGGCTTTAATCACGGTCTCTGTAAATGTATTTGTATTGATCTTGTCTTCGAAACACCTAAACAAATTTGGTCAGAGAGCAAATAATTCGATGGTGTCCATTCGGAACGTTTCATTGTGTGCAAAGTTAGTAAAGTGCCTCCCTACAAAGGCCTGCTTGAGTTGGAAGTGTTTTGAAGGGTTGCGGACAAAGAAAAGAGGATAAACATAGTCACTGTGGGTTTGGTTACATGTGTTTTGGGGATCTATTGTGTTATGGAAAGGATGTGTGAATAAGTAAACAGCAATCCTCGTGTGATGCTAGTTTCTATGGAGTATTGTTTATGTTTGTGTAAGAGCAAAATTGGATGATCAGGCGATCTTTCAAAAAAGTTAGGCAAATTCTTGATAAAAAAAGAGGTTACACACTAAAAGTTTTATGAAAGTTACTATTACTTTTAAAGCTTTTCCAAAAATTCATGAAATGACCGCACTACAAAATGATACTGGATTATTAAAATAGATAAAATAACCGATAATATATATTTTGTAGCCAGTAAAGGTTAATGGTGCAGAAAATAAAAGTAAAATGAAAGAACTGATTCAACATGCATTCTAGATTCTGTGTTTTGTTCCAATATTTAAACACAAGGTCCAATAAAAGGAACTTATTTCAAGAAGAGTATAAAAAAAAATACTGGGTCACAATATTGTAAATTATACATTACTTTTTCTAAACACGAACTGGCGAAGAAGGACTTCAAAGTAAAATATGTAGCTAATTTTACTTAAACTTCGTAGAACGTCGGAAAATCGAGAATAATAAATTAAAAGTTGGCGACATTTCCGTTTCCTTGCCGACAAAATGTTGTTAAAAACGATGAAGATAAGATTATTCCGGATAACATTTTGTTTCCTCGAAGATTACTTGTTTATAATTTAAATACCTATATTTTGACTTAAAGATATTGTCTTGTGAACCAAAGTTTATTTTTTTGCTTTTTTTATTTAATATGGGTTTGCTCTTGACTCTAGTCTAGGTCATAGATGACAGAGACAAAGTCGACGATGGAGCGATCTTACCCAGAAGAAGCCTGTTCACTCTAATTTTGAAGAGATTAGGGTTGTATGCGTTCGGAAACACAGACGCAGGCAGAAAGTTAAACTCCTTTGCTGTGCGCATTATAAAAGACGTTTGAAACGTTTAGTGCGAATTGGTAGAATAGCAATAAGGTAGGGATGGTAACTTGCAGTGCGTCTAGGTGTCCGATGGTAGAAGGGGGCCGGTGGGATGAGATCGTGGATTTCCTGGACACTCTCCCCGAAGTACAATCTATAGAAGACCGACAGGCAGGCAACCTTGCGGTGATGAGCCAAGCTGTGAAGCTTGGCATCCACCAGTTTTAAGTTACCAATGAGCCTTTTAGCTCTGCGTTCCACCGAGTCAAGCGCGGCAAATTGGTATTTAGCTGAGCCATAAGTTGGGCATAAGTAATATTATAATTATAGTAGATAGATGTAACTGTAGATAGACGGACAGAAATACTCGGACAATATGGTTCCTTAATTTTCTCTTAGAAGAAAAATTCTCTTCATAAAAAAATACGAAACTATTTGAATCAATGATAAGATTCCTGAGATCCATCCCGGCATGACCTGTATTAGGAAGGGTACTGACATAGTAACAGGTTAAGGAGATACAACATTTTTAGCAAAGTTGAAAGATTCAATAAGTAAAAAGAAAAAGTTAGCTATCTTCCCATAGTATACAAAGTTCAGACTGCTGATGAAACAAATCTTCAAAGTATGATATCAAAATGAACTCATTTAGTCATAATCTGTTTTCTTGAGCAACTAATACTCTATTTCTCCAAGATTAGCATAGCAAATGTTAATAAACTTCCTGTTATTTTTTCCTTCCACGAGGCAAGCGAATTCTAATTAAAAATTCCTCAAATGAAATGGAAACTTTGTTCGTTTATTTCTTATTAGCTTTTGCTAGAGGCTCTGCTCTGCTGTATACGTCGGATATTATCTAAAGCAGTGGTTCCCAATCTGTGGTCCGCGGACCACTGGTGGTCCGCAAGGGCTAAAATATGGTCCGCGAAAGGTTTCAGGTTTCAGGTTTCTTCAAAAATTTCATTGATGCAAACTGATTTTAAGTTTCTATCAGAAATATTGTGTTTTCTATGACAATGCTCTTTACTTTGATTACATAATATGTAGGTAGTGTTTATGCTACAAGTTTTGAATATCTATATTGTTTAGGATATAAGTTTTTTTGTTTAAGATAAGAAAAGTTTAATTTTCTTCTTGATTTCTGGTCCCTGCTATCAACAAAATGGTTCCGGGTGAAATAAAGGTTGGGAACCACTGATCTAAAGGGAACCGTTGTTCTATAGGGGAAAAAAGATTAAATGTCCTAATTTAGATATGATCTACCTATCCATGTGTAACTTTTATTTCGCGATCATGCGCAAGAAAGTGGCATTAATGATGCGCAGAGTGAGGGGAAGCAGCAATAGCATTCTGAAGATCTTTTTCGGAAAGGTTTGAGGGGCCAACAATGGACAGGTCTATCAAGCTACATGTCAGAACAGGGGCTTGATAAATCTACCACTAATTGGATGCTGTGTTTTTGTTTTTGTGTTTGTACTCATGTGTGTCTAAGTGTCACTACTAATATAGTTTTAAAGTTTTTTGGTAATACTAACATGCTATGGGCCTACGATGCCTAAAAATAAACTATTTTTATCCATATTATTGTTTATTTATGAATATGTTCAGCCCTACATATTCAAAACGACCGGCCAAGTACAAGTCGGACACACACACAAACTGAAAAAACATGTGTATTTTATGATTTGTTTTTATAGCGGCTATAGAACATGCTGTTAAGATTTCAACCGTCGACATACATATTTCGGTTCATAAGCTTTAGCCTGCTGATATATAGACAAACGAACAGCAGAGATTTAATAACAGGGTTCCGTTAGTTGTTCTTCGGGTAGAGAACCCTAAAATTATATTATATATATATTATTACATATATATTAACACACCTTATCTTACTTTTTCTCGGAATCGGGCTAGCTTGTTCTAAATTGTGACTAACTGGACTTTGAGGGTCAAGAAGTTGGAGCAGCGTCACAACACCCACTTCAAGTCGTTTTTGGTGCGGGTTCCGACACATCATCTCGACTCGTTCCTAAAGGAAGAGTTTTGGCCGAAGGGTGTATTCTACCGACGCGGCGACGTTTTCGCGGCGTCCGCGCAGCGTAACTCGACGCCGTCACTTCGTGTGTCTTAGTTTATAAGTTAAGCAAGATTAATATGTATAAGTTTGTTTTTTTTTGTATGTTTAATTTGTGTATTTTATCTATGGGCCTTAGTTGCCTGATAATAAAGAATTATTATTATTATACCTAGCCCGATTTTCATCCTGTCTCAGGAGTTGCTAACTTAATCTTAGTAGCTTGGCGTTCAATCTGAACGGTTTATTAGAATTTGATTGGATAATCTAAATTAAGTAATCTAGGGACCCTGTAAATTGTCCAAGACTAAGGCTGACTATCCATTGGAGCGCAAAATGTAGCAATTTAAAGCTTAATATTTCGCAAACGGATCTTTGGATGGAAAAATGGTTTAAGCAAACTTTCAATATTTCTAATCATCGCCACTGCACACATGTAGGGGGGGCACCCTAAAAAAATGTATTTCAATATTTTATTTTACCACTTTGGGTATGTATACCCACACCAAATTTCAACTTTCCTGCGCTAAGCGTCTCTGAGCTAAACCGCACACGGACAGACAGACAGCTAGACTGACAACCCTAAAAATGTAACAATCAAAACAATGTTTGGTGATACGTTTAACTTTTTAACCGACTTTCAAAAAAGGAGGAGGTCCTGAATTCAGTGGGTTTTTTTATGTATGTACACCGATTACTACTTTTTATGTGTTTCTGATCCAATTTATGTGATTCTTTTTTCGTTCGATGCGCCTTGCCATTTGGTCCCGTAAAATATTTTTTAATTTTGGTCTAGCAGTTTTTATTTTATGAGCACTTTGCTTACTTGCAGCTTACTTGGATGATGTAATTACATTGTCCAAGTAAGCAAAATGACGTCGGGTAATTGGTATCACAACTAAAAAGTGAAATAATAAAACGTTTTTACAAATAATATAACCGACTTCAAATAAAAACATTACAAAGTCTAAAATAACTTTAATTTCGGAAGTCGGTGTCAAAAACGAAGAAACAAAACTAAAATACAGTAAAGGTTTTGTTGTTATAAGATAAATTACAAATAAAAATTTTTCGATCACAAAATTCTTAAACCAAATAATTGTTTTCTGTCATTTGATTTAAAGTACGGCCAAAAATTAAAAAAAAAATATCCTCGTGAACAAAACATCTAAATAACAAAACATGAATTCAATTCTCAATTATCTTCTGCCAGGCCTCATCGCGGCCCTGAAACGCAAAGGGCTTTCGAAGGAACACGGATGGGTCTTAGTCAGTAAGAGTCTGACACGCCCTTCCGCTCGACCCAGAGTGGAAGAAGTCATTTGATGATTTCCCGTCCTTAAAAAAAAAGCTCAATTATCTTACCTCAGCTGGTGAAGAAGACCCTGGCACCTTCAAGCAGAACATGAAGGGAGTATTTACTCTCTTCAGGATCTCGCGAAAGTCCAAAGGAACTCCTCTTGGACGCAGCAACCGGAAGTATGTCCCTAGTGAGGACCCGTGGGATGCGAGGTAGGTACCGAAAAGACGCATGAAGCCAGCACCTGGTGGACAAAAGAAAGATGAAAATTTAATAATAATAATAATAATATGTTGGGACAACTCACACACGGTCATCCGATCCCAAACTAGGCAGAGCCTGTGCTATGGCAACCAGACAACTGATAAACATACTTATATATTTCTAAATACATACATATTATAGACAAATTACACCCAGACACAGAACAAATGATCATGCTCATCACACAAAGATTTGTCCTGGGTGGGAATCGAACCCACGACCTCCGGTTTAGCAGTCAGGGTCACTAACCACTCGACCAACAGGCCAGTCAATTTGGCATTTAGAGGAATTAATAGCAGACAAAGAAAAGACTATCGGTATCGGGCAGTTGTGCATCAGGCTTATCACCCACCCAGGATCGGCCCTTTTCATCGGAGGTTTCGGGACTTTATGGCCTGCTACATACACATCTACACATACATATGTATTTCGGTATCCGTAGAAATAACTGGCCAAGTGCAAGTTGGACTTGCACTAGAAGTGTTTTGTACCATAAGCCAAAAAAAACATGTTTCTTGTATTTTTAATTTTATTTAATTTATTATTTGTTGTTATAGCGGCAACAGAAATACATATTGTTAAAATTACAACTGTCTAACTATCACGGTTCATGAGATACAGCCTGGTGACAGACAGGCGGACGAACGGACAGCGACAGAGTCTTAGTAATAGTGTCCCGTTTTACCCTTTGGTACGGAACCCTAAAAATTAAAACGTATGTAATTACATTTTTGTAATACCAAAACAGAGGTACAAGATGATGTTAGCATTGGCTACAAAGAGGGATCAATTGAAGTGAGTAGGTACGCTTTTAAATTTCAGTGTTTTTACTTATATTATGTCACCCCTTTAATTAATAATGGAACATAGTAACAATTCCATTAAGCAAGCATAACATGACAATGCCAGACAGTAAATTTTCCGCAGCCTTCAAATCGACCTCGCCTAAATTAGTTTTTGCAACCACCAAAGGGAACATCAAATATAAAATTGTTTGTCAAGTTCACATTAATAATGAATACCTAGAAACTAAACTGAAGCGTAAAAGTCAAGGAAAAATGGAAATTAGTTTTTGTTCGTTGAATTTGTTTACGCGAAAATTGCCCGTAATCTGCCTGGCCTACACTTGCCTTTGAAGGAGGAAAATAATACAAAGGTACTTGTAATACTTGGTATTTGAAATCAAATATAGAAAAATTGTAACTTGCATTTATTTTGTATTGCTACTTAAAGTTCAAAAGCATAATCTATAATGTTAGTTCAGTCTTGATTCATATAAATGCATATTAAAAAAGGATAAAATTATTTCGGTATCAGATTCAAAATATGTCTAGAGGAGCTCGTGGCTAAATAATAACACCCGCATGGGTCGATCTTTAAGGTTAAGCAACGCTTGCCGAGGTTGGTCTGTGGATGGGTGACCATCTTAACATACCGAGACTCCTCCGTGCCTCGGAAAGCACGTTAAGCCGTTGGTCCCGGCTGTCATTTGTAGATCTTTGGCAGTCGTTACGGATAGTCAGAAGCCAGATAATCTGACACCAGTCTTGCCAAGGAATACCGTGTTACCCAGTTAATGGGTTGTGGAGGTCTGGTAGGCAGCCGCTCAACGTAAAATACTGGTATTCAGCTGAATCCGGTTTGACTGGAAGCCGACCCCAATGTAATTGGGAAAAGGCTAGGCAGATGATGATTCAAAATATGTCTACAACAAACATATTTTTAATTACATTGTCTTTGCTATTTATTATTGTAATCTTACTAATAAAAAGTAGTTTCTGATCTGTCTACTCAAAATCTAAACAAACGATGGATGTAAGTGTAAAATGTTAAGCTGTTCTTATTTGTACATTCATTTGTAACGTTATACGAGTATCCTCATCAATTATTTGTTCAGTGTCCCCAACTGAGGCAATTCGTCAAATTGCGTCCCCGAATAAGCCTGCCTTGTTTTGACATTGCTGCGAATCATTCATATTTTGTGATTAATCATGTTTATCGCGTTAGAACAGAGTTTTTAGGAGCTGTGTTTTAAGTACCTACTAGAACCTACCTATGAGGCATTGTGAACATGTTAATCACATTACGATAAAGTTTTAGTTAATCTTGGACTTTACAAAGGAACCGTGAAATCCTAGGTGAAGTGGGCTTGAGGTGAACTGCCAATTCATAACTTCATGTGGAATGACAGTTCACTTCATGCTAACTACACCTAAGTTTTCACGGTGGCATTTTAACAGAATAGCCTTCATCATCATCATCATCATCATACCAGCCCAAAAAAACGTCCACTGCTAGATATAGGCCTCCGGCTGCCATAATCACCACCTTGGCAGGCGGGTTGGTGATCGCAGTGTGGCTGTTGCAATGCACAGAAACACAGAAAATGCTGCTGCCCATTCTCTAGTGAGACCCTTAGTCGCCTCTTACGATACCTACGGGAAGTGATGGGATGGTGCCATTATTTTACGTCCGACATCATACAGAAGAATAGATTTGCTGTATTTTTATTCTTTAGTCTGATATTGAGATATATTAAAAAATAATACTCTAGTTAGTTGCGGAATTTGTTCGAAAGAGTCACCACCGCGGCCCTGGAGCGTAAAAGGCATCAGGAGGAACGCGGATGGCTTTTAGTCAGTGAGAGTCTGACACTCCCTCCGCCCATAGCGGAAAGAGTCATTCGATCGCCTTAAAAAAAGCTATCAATACTCATTCAGCCTTTGGAGTACAAGAAAAAACTAAAGCCCTTTAGTAAAAGGCAGGTAATAATAATGTCTAAATAGTCACCTTCACTAATAGGAACAGCGATACACGATGAAGGTTTATGTACAATATGTGCTGCCGGTAATATCACATATTTGAAAGTGTTGGAAGAGCTAAGATTTTATATTTTAATATTTTAAAAATGTATGTGTACCTACTTGGAAAGTGGTTCAAAACTTCTTGTTCACATCGCAAAAGTTCCTAAACGCAAGAATTTCTGCAGATAATATCTTGCGGGTAATTTAACAAAATGTTCGTAAAATTTTAGCAGCCTCGTACGCTAAAAATTTTAGAGGAGAATAAAAATTCATTTTTACAACAACTTAACCTTTTTTTTTTTTTTTTGATCTCGGGGGGAAATCCTCATGGAAATCCTCCACCCTGGGGCGGGTGGAGGGGTCTGTCAGACTCTTACTGACTAAAACCACCCCGGTGTTCCATCTCCCACCTACGCCGGGGATCGCGGGAACGTATGCGACATCCGCAATCCCCGGCTGGTGCCGGCCCGCATCTGCGGGCCACCTCGCGTCGGCGAGGGGAGTGAGGTGTTTGACTCCCCTCGCTACGTCAAAGAGGGGCGCACGGGAACACCACGCGCCGCCACCTCGGGTCCGGATGAATGGGGGGCGACGGACATCCCCAAGTCCGCCGCCCCTGGACCCAGTTAGGGGGGCCGGAAGAGGGCAGCGTATGCCCTCCTCCGACGCCCGATGCGCCTGCTGCGGGCAGGGAGAGCGGTTGTGATCTCCCTCTCCCTTTCCGCAGCCTCCTTCTGCGCGATAACTGTCTCGCAGAAGGAGACCACCGCGTCCCAGGACTCCTCACCGCCGACCATAGCATGGACTACGGCCGGCAGCGAGAGGTCACCGCCTACAACAGAGATGAGGGCACGGCGCGGCTCCTCCCAAGCTGCACACTCTGCAAGCGTATGCCGTGCCGTGTCCTCCCGACAGTCGACGCAGTGGTGGCATCGAGCGTCCGGCTCCCTGCCTATGCGACACAAGAACCTCCCGAAGCAGCCATGCCCCGAGAGGACCTGCGTCGCACGAAACGACAGGGAGCCGTGCCTTCTCCCGAGCCAGAGGTCGAGCACTGGCCGGATGGCCTCGATGGTGATGAGGCCGGCGGTAGGGCTCGAAAGCCTGTCCCGCCATTCCGCCACCAGGACCTCGCGCAGCTGCGACCGACGCAGCTCCAAGTGTTGCTGCGTCAGTCTTTCGCCGCGCGCCCGCGCGCCCTCGCGCCACCTATGCAGTGACGCGAGCACTTTCGCCTCCAGGTCCCACGGCGGAGATCCGGCCAGTGCGCAAGCCGCCTCGTAGGAGATCGTGCGATATCCCCTGATGACTCTGACGGCCATCACCCTCTGCGGCCTCCGCAGAACAGTGATGGTGCTGGCCGTCAGGTCAGCCGCCCAGATCGGGGCCCCATAAAGGGCCATCGATCGCACGATCCCCACGTACAACCGCCTACAGGCGGTGCTCGGGTCCCCCAGATTGGGAAGCAGCGTTGACAGCGCCCCCGCCGCGCCCAACAACTTGGGCGCCAGCCGCCGGAAGTGGGGGCCGAAATCCCACCGGCTGTCGAGCACCAATCCCAGGTACTTCATGGTGGACTCGACAGCGATACGGGCCCCCCCGACCACAATGTGCGATCCCGGCGGCGGCGCTCGCCGGGGGCCATGAAAAACGATGGCCTCCGACTTGTTGAGGGCCACCTCCAGGCCGAGGCGCCGTATGCGGCTCACCACCTGTGAGACCGCAGCCGTCGCCAGCAACGCTGCCTCCCTGTGCGAGCTCCCCCGGGCAGTGACCAGTGTGTCGTCAGCGTAACACACCAGCTGCACTCCCGGCCGGAGCTCGCCCCTCAGCACCCAGTCGTACCCGATGTTCCACAGGAGCGGGCCCAAGACCGAACCCTGCGGAACACCGCACGACATGGGGCGCTGGTATCTGCCATCGCGTCCCAGATAGGTGACACACCTTTCCGCCAAATAAGCCCCGACGACGCGGCGGAGGTAGGAAGGCACTCGATGATATCGTAGTGCCTCCCGAATACAACTCCAGGGCAGGGTGTTGAAGGCGTTGGAGATGTCCAAGGACACCGCCAACAACACACCGCCCCGCGACACCGCTTCCTCCGCCAGGACTCTCACTCGGGATATCGCCGTCACAGTGGAGCGCCCTTGCCGAAAGCCGTACTGGCATTCGGCCAGGTCCGGCCCCTCTCCGCACAAGTGGCCGACGAGGCGGGCTGAGACTATCCGCTCAAACAGCTTTCCCACCTCGTCGAGCAGCACTATGGGCCGGTACGCGGACGGCGAGTCCGCAGGGCGCCCCGCTTTCCTGAGCAGGACCAGACGACCAGATTTCCACTGAGCGGGAAACTGGCCCTGCTCAAGGCACGCCGAGTAGAGTCCTCACAACAACTTAACCTACATCAACTGTATGCTATGACGTCACTTAGAAGATATTCAATGTAGCTACATTGAATATCTTCTAAGTGACGTCATATATAAGACATATTTTTGAAATGTACTAGCTTCTTAATCCTTGAGTTGACATAGTTTAAATTATGATAACTGTTGCTGGCCACAAATTCGTGAAAAGTTCCAATAGGACTTAAAAAAAATAATTATGCATTTTACCTGTAGATATTTCCTGAAATCTTAGGCAGCGGTAAACTAAGCCCCAATTGGGCTATGTTTGTGCTCCATATAAAAAAGGGCAAATATATTGCCTTCAACCTGGCACAAATTCTGACTGACATCTGAATACTGACCGACTTCTCTTCAACAGGTAGAGCTTGTAACCACTAGACAAACGAGGCAGACACTAAGAACCAAATGTTAGAAAATACCGCTATCGTTATCATCATTATCATTTCAACCGAAAGACATCCACTGTCACAGGCCTGCCCCAAGAGTCGCCCCATCGAGCAGTCCGCACGGACAGAACGGATGCAAGATGCACGTATTCCAACTAGCGGAATCCCGTGACCTTCACCAGGTCATCGGTCCACCTTGTGGGAGGCCATCCAACGCTTCGTCTCAGTCGCCATTCCAGAACCTACAGACCCCATCAACTATCTGTTCTGAGAGCTATTGTTATTGAGACACATATATTATGCAATTATCAAATTAAACTCGTCACACAAATACTCGTTATTTATTTGTTATAACCGTGATTTCAATTTCGTCTCAAACCTAATCTAAATTGCTCTACAACAGATAAAGAGCTTGCGTGAACTAGACGTTCCTATAAATAATCCACATAGTCTGATTAGTTCTATAAATTGAATTGAGATTGCTAAGTTTAGACTTCTCTTTAATAATAATCTCATTGTTCAGTATAGTAAGAGATTATTATTAAAGAAAAGTCTAAACTTAGCAATCTCAATTCAATTTATAGAACTAATTAGACTATGTGAATTATTTATTGGAACGTCAAACAAAAACAAAAAAAACAGGTCAAACGGCAGGCCTAGAAAGAGGTAGCGAAATGACTTGGAAGCGTATCTTGAAGGCTGGTTCAAGAAGGATTGGGTGAAAATTACCTGGATGGACGTGAAGAAGGCTTTGACCCCAGCTCTGGAGAAGCAACAGTAGATAAAACCTAGACCACGTAATTTGACTGTAGTAAAACAAATCTCACAATTTTATTGATGATGCAAATTCATCATAAGTTTCTGAAGAACACTTAATTATCTTGAACATCATCTTCCTGCCCTTATCCCATGTTACTTGGGGTCGGCGCAACACGTTTTTTTCTTCCATTCTGTCCTGTCAACCGTCACGCTATCACTGACTCCCTTTTCTTTCATATCACTCCTAATACAATCCATCCATCTTTTCTTTGGCCTCCCTCTCCCTGTCCATCCATCCACATTTATATTCATAACTATTTTAGTTACGTGCATTTCATCCCTCCTCTTCACATGACCATACCAAGATAACCCTTTCAACTTTTCCGTTATTGGCGCCACTTTTAAGCTACCTCTAATGAACTCATTCCTCACTTTATTCATTCTCGATACTCCACACATCCATCTCAACATTCTCATCTCCGCTACATGCAATCTTTTCCCATCCTCAATCATCTCCAATTATCTTGAACCATAACCCAAAACTACTAACAACATAATCTTAAAAAAGTACTTGTACCCTCGTTAACTGTTATGGCACCAACAAAGGCAAGGAAATGAAGGTACCATAGTAAAAGACCTTTTGCCGATAATCACCTTGCGTTGCCCTGAATTTAACGACGCCATTTTGAGAACCCTATCGAGTGTGGGGTAGAAACTAGACAGTAATTTAGAGTAACTGGACAACGATTCTATTTATTTTCTTTGAACTTTTATTGAAGACAAAACTATAAAGATAACCACAACTAAGTTTGGTATTAGATTGCTTTTAACAAAAATAGACGCGAGTAAAATCTTTGTGCAATGGTTCCTTGTATTTAGACGGTCTATGTGAAACTGTGTGAAAAAAGTTTTTGAGTAAGAGTCCGCGACGATCAGACTTTCGTTATTTTATAAAAGCTGAAAGTTTATTTATTTTAAACTTTATTATTTTACCTAATAAAATTAGGACCCTCTGTACGTGTTGGTACTAACTGTGAGTGCAGAGAGTAATTAAAGCTAAATAAATAAATAATATTAAATGGGCGGAGTTAATGCATCACGACATTCTCTACTAGTCAATCTTTTCCCTTTTTTTATCTATGTATGTCCCAAATATAGGTCAATCCCCGATTATGAAGTTTGGATCACGGTGGTTTGGCTTTTTTTTTTCGATGGGAAATTATCAAATGACTCTTTCCGCTCTGGGCGCACCGGAAGGGAGTGTCAGACTCTTACTGACTAAAACTCATCAATGTTCCTTCAAATGCCCTTTGCGTTCCAGGGCCGCGGTGACTCTTTCGAACAAATTCCGCAAGACGGTGGCTTTGCTAATAACTTATCAAAGGTTTATTGAATTGTTTCTCAAATTAATTAATTTACTTTAAGTATCTACATTTTTATATACTTTTGCTATCTGTTACCAGACAAGGCCACCATTTTTTTTTTTTTTTTTATCTCGGGGGGAAATCCTCATGGAAATCCTCCACCCTGGGGCGGGTGGAGGGGTCTGTCAGACTCTTACCGACTAAAACCACCCCGGTGTTCCATCTCCCACCTACGCCGGGGATCGCGGGAACGTAAGCGACTTCCGCAATCCCCGGCTGGTGCCGGCCCGCCTCTGCGGGCCACCTCGCGTCGGCGAGGGGAGTGAGGTGTTTCACTCCCCTCGCTACGTCAAAGAGGGGCGCACGGGCACACCACGCGCCGCCACCTCGGGTCCGGATGAGTGGGGGGCGACGGACATCCCCAAGTCCGCCGCCCCTGGACCCAGTTAGGGGGGCCGGAAGAGGGCAGCGTATGCCCTCCTCCGACGCCCGATGCGCCTGCTGCGGGCAGGGAGAGCGGTTGTGATCTCCCTCTCCCTTTCCGCAGCCTCCTTCTGCGAGACAAGGCCACCATGATCCAAACTTCATAGTCAGGGGTTGATCTTACCTGTATTGAGGTACACAGAGAAATTAACAGCTTTCATAAAATAACGAAAGTCTGATCATCGCGGGCTCTTGGAATATTACTTTTCGTTCTTTCTTTATACGAAGGCACTCTGATAAATTTTTATTCAATTCAAATTCATAAACCTGAACTCATGAAACCCTCAAGTTTTAAAAAACCTTTTGATCACAGATTCTACAATCTAAAACCAAATATTCATGATTAAAATTACAAAAGATTAAGCAGAGATAAACGAACTTTTTTCACCGACCCTTTTTAAATTAATTACTGATTCTTGGTAGAATACTTTAACTGGGACCATTTAAAAGAATCTGGATATTACTCATTCCAATTCCCAGATGGACTTTTACAAAATAAACCTTATTCAAGAATATGGAAGCATAGACTGTGGAAAAATAAATAATTAATGTCTTTACCGAGGTAAATCTCGATTCACCAGAGACTAGTTAGCACGACGGTGCCAACGGAGTGATAAGAAAAAGGATGACTAATGTTAATGGACGTTTTATTAGTTAAGCTGATACTAATTTTTATAGATCTCTCGGAAAACTTTTAGAATTAATTTCACAGCTAGCAGCAAGTTGCAAAGAGTTTAATGGCAGGAATACTTCATTAGATGTTGTCACTATGATCGATGATGTTTGAAATGAATGAAAACGATGCCCCAAAGCGCAGAATCGAAACTAGAACACATTACAAATAGACAGTAACGCTCCGCGACATTTGATATTTTCAGCAAATGCAAATCCAATTTGCAATCTAACTCCGAATCCAGAATAGATGGTTTAAACGACCCGAGGCTATGTGCCTCGGTCGTTTAGCTTCACAATCCTGAATTTTAAGGTAATACAAACCCAGCACATTAGCTTCATAATGGTTGATATAATCAATCTAATTTTGAACTTCACCGTGTAACATTATTTCAGGTCTAAACATTTCATTTGTAAGCCAACGTAATCTGGACACGTAATAAATGCAGCGTCCAAAGATCATAAATCAATAAAATGTAAATAATATTTCCGACTCTAGGTCAAACGAAGATATTTTCAGACGTACTGTTATAGAATTCTATTCACGGACACACGTTTTATATGAAAAATTGTAGCGTGTTATTCATGACTTGGTTCATATTGTTCACATCATTTCTTTCCGGGCGGATATATCGTCTTCTGTTGTTTTAAGTTTAAATTGAATCTTTAAAACAGTTTCACTGTACATTAGTGACCGCCCCAGCTCCGGATGTATATATATATATTATATTTTTTTCATAAAAACTTTCTTTAAAGTCTTTTCAAACCTTTTTTGTTTGTTGTACAATTCACGCGTGATTCCGTGACCAAGAGAAATAGGGATTCATTTTTATATATATAGATTTCAAGATCTTTTTCGGATCCTATGAATGACAAAACATATTGTGTTTTTGCGTAACAATTCACTTTTGCATTTATAATTAATACTATAAATGCAAAATAGATCTATTGTCTTAGTCCTTACATTAGTTCAATAGATCTATTTTATCTATTTTTACAAAAAGACAAAGAACATTCATTTAAAACAGAAAATCTTTTCTACTTAATGTAAAGTGATAACTACTACAACTACGTGGGATGGTGAAAATTCCACTACAGGCGGCTAATTATATACTTAAAAGGCTACTCGTTAAATATTAAATGGAAAATGTATTTTAAATAAAGCTGGCTGGCTTAACTTTAATTTCATAATGTAACTTTAAGTAATTCCTAAACATCAAATACCACTTCAATTACTAAGAGCAATTTTATAGAAATGAAAATGTTCCTTCTAGTGCCACTATTGAAAAGAGGCTTTTCAAATTCATATTAATTATTCATAGATTCAGAAAGTTACGATAAGATCCTCAAAGGAAAAATAGTATGAATAACTTTTATTATCTTTTTGTACTTTCTTGAGTCCATTAAGTGGATTAACATCATCAAATTGGTATATTTTTTTTATCCAATTCCCTGTTCTAAGTTCTAAATATTTCTTTTCCTTTCTTTGGAGATTTCCACTTAGCCTTAGATAGCCTTAACTGATTTACAGAGCAATAAAATATTCTTCTAAAGGCCACTTTATTAGGTACTTAGTATCGCCCATGAAACCACTATGATGGTATTATAAAGAAGTATGGGGCTATTAATTCACGCATTTCTCATATATTCCAAGAATCTTTCTTTATGAAAAAAGGGATCAGATGTAATACTTTTCTCGGTTATTTTCTCATCTGTTTTATTACTTTTATTGCTTCTGCTAAACGTGTTTTAATGTAATTCAATTTAGTTGGATGAATACCAGATAGACACTTATGTTCTTTGAAGAATTTTCAATATTACACAATCGTGGCACTGAGCACTTCAATTATTTTACTGAGAAGGCGTATCTTGTATTGTCGTTTCGATATGGAATTTAACGGGATAAAACTTTGATTTTTTTATTTATTTTAAGCAAATTCTTACTATTGCACGTAAGTACGCACGTACGAGTTGCGGAATTTGTTCGAAAGAGTCACCGCGGCCCTGACACGCAAAGGGCTTTAGAAGGAACACGGATAGGTTTTAGTCAGTAAAAGTCTAAAACGCCCTTCCGCTCCACCCAGAGCGGAAGAAATAATTTGATGATTTCCCAACTGAAAAAAAAAGTGCGCACGTACGTGTGTTCTTACACTCACTTTAATCCAGATTCGGTCACGTTCAAGTGAAAGGCCACAAACATCTTAACACGAGTATATCACCTAAATCTATAGCTACATTTAATTCAATAAGTAATCCAGAAGACAGAAAAAATAATACATACCCAGTTGTACCAGCTCCAGCCTTTTATCAGTTACAAAATGCCACGGGAACGCCTTACAGAAGCTTGCGACCCCAATCCTCAAATCCGTCACGTTAGTTGACGTAGCAATACAGGATGCCTCTGATTGCTCGCAGTCACTGTCTTTTGACTTCTGATGCAATGGCACTGCATTTATTTCGTACCTAAAACATAATGACATTGTTGAAAACGATAAAGTAAAATTGAGTTCATTTCATGTTAGTCTGGCAGTTTGAGTTCTTTATGCGGCCTACCCAAATGTTCTTGGTTTGGTATTGTTCGTCAAATCGTTGAGATCCGTAAAGTCTAAGTTTGAGCTACACGATAACTGACATATGCTTGCACTGTCTGGACAGGTCCACTCAAATCTGTGTGGTACTTTCCTCAAAAGACCACTTTAGACATTAACCTACATGGTTAGTTTGCATATGATTTGACCAGTACGATTGTATGGACTTTAAAAGAGACTTTGACCTCTGAGTTTGTTTCGGTGTTTCTTCTCAGGGTAGACAGCTACGAAACACCGGCCTCATCTAGTTTATAAATTACCAAAAAAGATTGACGTGTTAAAGTGTTGTTTAACCTACTTACGAAATAAATATCATTTATCATTTAAGCTTACAGAAAAAAATATTGAGATGAATTCTCTGAAAGACCAAATATACATCTCTGTTCATATGTTTACATGTTCCACTACATTATTGGTTTTGATCACATTTGAAAACACCAATCAGTCAGAAAAATAAAATATCTCAGATGAAATCTTTTGGCGCGTGGTTAAAATCGATCCCAATGCAGCCATTTTGTTTTTCCATATTTCTATATAAACTTATGTCTAGCAAGATCGTTGTAGCACTTTAACACATCAGACTACGTCTAAACATTCACAGGTAATAAAACACTAAATACTTAGTCATATCAAGAACTAGACTATACAGGTAGATAAGTTATTCGTAATTTTTCTTCGAGAAGGTCAGTTACACCTTCTTTCCATAGAAAACTTTCCAAGCAATTAAAAAGGGATCACCTTCCTAATGGAAGTTGATCGAAGGAAGGAACTCAAATATCAACTAATTTCCAAGTTGGGGACGGATGACTCATTATTCGTCCGCTCTTTCTATTTTCGTGAACTTGATTTTGTAATTTTTTTTTTTGTTTCATAAAACTGAGCCCTGTATGTAATTGACTAGTATTTTCACGCGGCGAATATAACACTCAAAGTTCAAACTAGCTTTTTAACCGACTTTCAAAAAAGGAGGAGGTTCTCAATTCTCCAATCTACTTCATTCAACATCGGTTTTGCTTGTCATTTAAAAATATATAAGGAGTGAAATAGTCACTCAAAGTAGCTTTCTAAAAGTCAAAGAATTTTTGAGTTGTAATTCCAGAGATTACCTTTGGCAAACGTAGACCCAAACAATCAATTTTTTTTATTTAATATTCGTTCAGAAGTTCATATAAGATAAATGGAGAGAAAAAGTAGCATACGATTTTTTTAAATTAATTTACTTGTACACAATATTGTTTTATTGTGTAACCACTGCGTAAACAATAGCACTGCATAACCAAGTAAAAATAGCGTAACCTTAAAATGCTCACGAAAATGAAGCAGAGCAACTAAAATAATGGAACTTCATAAAAAACAGATTTTCAGTCAAAGCAACAGCTGTTTTAATCCTCATCGAAAATTACAGAATTAACGAGGAAAACACAATAGGTTTTCCATTTCTGAATACAGATGCTGATGTCATTAAACCTTTCGTTTTTAATTGAGTTACTGTTAAAATGCCAATACCAATAATAATAATAGTAAAGGAATTATAATTTAAATAACATTAAAATGATAATCGGGAATGTGCAGTCGACATCGTGTTTATTTTATGTCACACAGGTTTTAAGGTTCAATATCGAGATCATTTAATTAAATCTGTTTCAATTATTGTTGCAGTCGTTACCGAATTTAATATTTGGTATGACTGAATTATTAATTTGGAAGTCATTTTTCCGTAAAATGTGCAACTGACAGTTTTTTTAATGCTCTTATTTAATGTTCATTTACATGTCACAGATTATAAACTATAAGGACTCCTTTTCATAAAAATAACTCCCTTAACAATTCAAGGATTAATACTGTAGAGAGATACCGAAGTAATAAGACGAAAGGGTTCACAACATTCCATCAAATGTCTAGAGCGCAAAGTCTTTCGTCAGACTTTTTCGAAGAAAGAACCTTTATCTTTATATGTATATAATCTCTTTACCGTCATCAATATTATCGTTGTCGGTATTAGCCATCTAAATATATACTTACTTAAATCTCCTAGGGTCGTTAGTATAACTCGTCAGTCTTATGTCCGTCTGTGTATCATATAACAGCCTTGCTATTGATTTCAAGCTGCCAACTAGAATGTATGCGACAGGTTCGCTTTCTGTCGTCAAATGGAGCTGGATTTTTCCGTCTTGTGATGTCGTACAAACGAAATTTGCTTCATATTCCATTGTTTCATCTTTTTGAACATCATCCTGTGGGAATACAATGGCGCTATTAATCATTATGATTTCTTCATTAATGTTTTAAGTTGATGTCTTACAATCTAATGCGTTTGAAGTATCGCTTTGATCTTCAATTTGAGGAAAGTGATCAGATAAATCACACTTGAAATTCAAAATACAAAAAAAATATATGGCATAGCGTGTGAAGGTTTAATAAGGACGACACTTCTTAATTTTTCATCTTATGTCCAGGAAATTAAAAATATTGCTAGACTAGATAGCTTACATTAGAATGCACTTACCTGGTCATGTAACACATCGTGAACGCTGTCTAAAGTAGTGAGAAATTCAGTCAAATTGGTGCCTAAACATTTAAAAGCTCTCTCAAGTCGACAGTTATGCGAGAACGCCGTTAAAATTAAATATTCTCCTAATTTTGCCATAAAATCCTTAGTGCTAACACCTGCAACAAGCAATGGAAACTTTAATACGTTCATATAAAACGATACTTATAATAAAACTCATGTTATGTTTGACGTATGCACTTAATATTTATTATTAGATGAAATGGAATTAAGAATTTTATAGCACTTCTCAAAGTGCTTAAAGATGGCAACGATCCCATTAAAGCTGTCTGAATGAAAAATAGCAATTATTATCTAGGTAATAGAATATTTGAGGCGTCTGGGGTTAAAACAAAACGTATGAAAACAAAGTTAATTTCATACATAGATTCTGATTAAAATATACGATATCAAGAACAATACACATGAACAGTTAAAAAAGAAAATCTTACAAGAGGCGTTTCGAATATTTACAAATACTTATGAAAAGAGGTCGGTTCGAGTAACTGAAGAGTAAATAATCTAAATGAGCTTCCTCTGCTACGTGTCAAATAAACACAGAGAATTCCAGCAATGCAGCGGAAATTACTATTGTTCAACCAACAATGAATTAACAATATTGGTTTTCTTATCTACTAGGTTCGACAAAATGTTGGTGATCTGACAAATCTGTGGCCTGTTTTCATTTCCATCAACTGTTTTAACATTCAGTAGGGTTAAGCACCTTCTGAAATGAAGCTATTGATTTTTTACTTTATTTTTCTTTTCCCTGTCTCTCCTCGTTATTCTTCGTCAGGAGTTTGATTTTTTTTTTTTAATCTCTCTTGCAATTATTCTTTCATTCCTATCATTCTAAAGAACTACACAACACACACACTATAGTACAACTTAGAACACATTTAAACTTAACTACTATCAATTAAATCAAGATCAAACCGTAAGTGCAAAACAAAAAAGTTTTTCGACCCAACAAATCCCTGGTATTATAACAGGTTTCATTCAACGCATTTATAGCATTCATTTACCACACCTATCCGTTATATGAAACTGTAATTGATCAATTTGCGTCAGTCATTACAATATATGTTATCTATTAGGCGGTTTAATTACCATGAATTGTTTCACACTGAGCACCTTGTTTCACACGTGATACATTATTCCTTTCATTTGGATTTGCTGTCTTTCATTCAGACTCAAATTTGCTGTTTCAATATTAAACGGCACCAAGTCCAGGACCAAGATTTTTTCATTTTGATTTTATTGTTTTTAATTCAAAGCGTGATTAACAGTGTAAAACTCAAACTCGAAGAATTTTATTGTAACTAGTGACAGACACTTTACAATTAGCAAGGACTAAAGAAGCATAAGTCAGAAAATTGAACTGGTGCAACGTGCAGGAAACTATACATAGATAATTTGTAACTGAAGTCAAAATCATGGTTGCTAGAGAATCCTCTTCCACTACTCGCGTTAAAAGATTCAACCATTTTGGAAAAATACTATTTCAAACTCCATGTTCGTCAGTCATTTATGTCTGTCTGTGAATCTCGGTTTCATGTTGACACAATGTTACTTCAAAGCGACGGAGCCATGACGCCTATGTTGGCTTTGTAACAAAGCAAACTTTTGTATGTGCTAACACTGAATGAGCGACCTGTGACGTCAGAGTATTTGAGGATCGACGTTAGGTTTTATTTCCATGTCTGGTGATTGTTCGGTTTGAAAATGGTGAGGTGTCACAATTTATAGAGGAAGACGGTTTAAAAATGCATCAAAAATTGACTCTAGGTTGACTTTATGCATTTGTTTTGGAAAGGAAGCCAAAGAAGAATAAGTATGCGTGTTACAAAAAGCCTTTGTCTCTGCATATTTACTTTTTGAATATTAAAAAAGACGTCAAAATAAATGAGTCTAGTATTATCAATCTATTATAGTTGTCCTCACAATCATCAAAAGAGGACAACATAGTCAGTTTCCAAAAACTTCTAACAAACCGCAAAGTGATTAATAGGTCCACGTCCGTATGACATCGAATAACCCTCTTATTAATATAACTTTCATACAAAATTGAATTATGACAAGCTGCCAAAAGTTACCCAACTCCGTGACAGACGGAAAAGTTACGAACGAAAGGAAACGGAATTAATGTCAACGATTTTGGAAACTCATATTGTCACGCGTTAAATGTAGATTGGATGGATCCAAATAAGATAAAATAACTGTCTCATTTATGAAAGAACACTTACTTAACATCCGAAAATGCCGTTCAATTATAGCTGTTATTTATGATTAGATGTTGAGTACCAATCCCAAGTAACATGGGACAAGGGCAAAAAGAAGATGATGCTAAAAATTTGCATAAAAACACCACATAAAAACTTTTGAAAGATTGTGAGACAGATTCTAGTTACGTAGACTCGATGAGAAAATTACTTATTTAATGAATTAATGAACATTTGCAAGATTTGGATAATTTAGGTGACTGTTAAATCAAGGGCAGTTGAGGTGTTGATGAAGTCAGTCAGTCAGATTGAAGTCAAGATCATCATCTTCTTGCCCATTTCCCATGTTAATTCATCCATCCATGGTCATCACAACACGTTTTCTTCTCGTTGTCTCCTCTCTGTTAACTGTAACGATATCATTCACCCTCTTTTTTTTCTAGTCCTTTCACATTCAGTTTTGTCATCGTATTCGTCCTCGAATCTCAATTACCATCCACCCACATACATATATTGCTTTGCAGACACCAAGGAACATTTTAGCAAGAAACATATTAGCATTGCCATTGCTATATTTTTTCAAATGGTGCAATATATTTTGTTTATACAGCCTGCCTCAAATATCTAGTTCAAGCGATCTTTGTGTACAGAATTAATGTCTCCATTATTTAAGATAGTGATGGATGGATACTTACTGTCCGTAGCTCGTACCGCATCGTAAATTTCTTGTAAATACGCGTAATTCCTACAAGTTTTAACATCGTCTGGTAGTCTTCTTCTGCGAACAAAATGGGTACTTTTATATTTTTGGGTTCATTAAGAAAGGAATGGGTAGGCAATAACAATAAAGAGGGAATGTTTCTATTTTGTTTTATGTTTTGTTTGTTACAAATTACACTTTGAGTTATTGGCTTCAATGGAAATTTATGTTTAAATAATGACATGACGTACATAATTATGTATGTATATTCTTATCTGAACAGCAAGTGCCGTCTATCTACAACATCTTAATACATAATCTCATTGCTACATTAAACTTACAGACTAACTACCTATAAAGATGGTCCTTTATCCTAAATCCATCCTAGCTCTCCTTTAAGATCATCTAGTAAAAACCTTAATGCTACTTAGGGTTCCTTAAGTACAGTCTCAGATTCTCCAAGATAGATTGAGATAGTCTTGTTTGTTAAACATTTATGAATTTCATAAGCACCACAACAAGTTCGAGTTAAACATTCCCCTTGAAACCTCCACCATTTCATTTTAAACCACTATGAGGCATGTCTCGAAACAAACATGAAACAACAAACAAACATTTCATTATATGTTTCGCTTACATCTCTTAAGCGTGTTACACGACCAATTTAAGTAGTCCCCGTAATTAATTTTAATCTTTCAAGTGGAAGTTAATTAGCAAAGATGCTTATTCACAACTGGGGTGTCTTTTCATTTTAGCGGTTTGTATTTACATACGCTTATTGTGGAATAAAGCTTTTTGACCTTAGAGTTAGGGTGAATTGTTTGACAGTGCGTTGCGGTTTCGTAATTTTATATGATGTGATGTCGCCTGTCTCGTATGTTGTCTATGGTATTATTGTCAAGAAATAATGATCAGAGACGCTAGACAAAGTGCCATTTAATTTTGTTACCGATGGCGATTGTTGAAATGCTAAAACATAAGGGATTGATCACGTGACATTTCGACAGCGTATGTCAATCCCATAGATCTTCGACGTTTTGACACTCGCCTTCACGCGGCTACCGCTGACAAAATGTCACTTGTCTAGAGCCATAGATTACGCAGTGCGTTCCGCGTCATATTTTTTGCATTGCGATGTTCTGTTATGCCATAATAATTGGCGACTTTTACAATTTTGACGCAACTACGTTTTGCGCCTGCAACTGTGCGTTAACGTCAGAGTATGCGCTGTCGCAGTATATTGCGTTGCAACACATTTGTGATATAGTTAATTGAAACATTAGTTAGTGTGCAATTCGCATTTATTGCGATCACCGGTATTCGGTTGCCAATATTTAGGGCTGCAATAGTTTGTGCCAAAGCAGTGGGTCCGTGACAAATATGGTGATTCAAAAGCTGACATCAATTATGCACATAAAAGTAGTTACAATGATAATGAATCACAATATTACTCACTCACGATGTAAAGATGTTTTACTGGCGTAGATCCTCATAAAGTACTTGGATATATTTATCCATATCTGTTTAGGCTGGTAGTCGACCCTGATTAAGGACCAGAATTATTGTCGGTTTTATTATTTAACATATTTTATTATTTATTGTTCATGTGAAGTTTACAGCAGAAACTCGGATAATGATGTGTCAAGGTGTTGAATGGTGTGTATTCTAGTTGCCTATGGTCAAAACTAAATAAAATTATAAGTTTTGGATAAGTTATCTTACAAACTGAACCCGTCGTTTTGTAAAATGCCACTAGTCACACTTTTTTCAGACAAAACTTTTTGGCAATATTTCATTAATTGAAGTATTTTAAATAATATTCCTCATGAAATGGAACCTTCCTCTAGTTTCACAAACTAACTTATATAGCTATCGAAAATTACCCTCTATAAAATCATACAAGACATATTTGTTTGGACTTCCGGCCTTTCTGAAATGACGGGTTCAGTTTTGTTCCATTTTAGATTTATTTAATAGTTAGTGCGTATCGGACGTATCAGGAGGTGGGGATAGACCGTAAGTCTACTTAGTGTTTCAAGAAAAATTACTTACAAACAGTTGTATTTGTCGTAGTGTTCCGCTTGGTTCTTTGTGAGTGCTGTCACCGCTGCGTGCAAGCATTCATTCTGTAACAACGAAAAGTTAAGAAATTTATTATTACAGGTCTATATGGATAAACATTTTAACATCATTGCACAAATTACATTCATGCTGTTCTATATTTTATTAATTATGTTTATAACTGTTAGTTTCATTTAAAATTACTTTTCTGTTTGTTTTTTGCGAGTCCCAAATTTAATATTTTTTCTTTTCTTTCTTTCTTAAACTGTATTTACCTACTGCTGGGTTAATTTTTGTACTACGCCCAGCAACCATCTGATCGACGATTAGTTTCAACGACTAATATTTGAACGTCGAAAATTCTTTGTTCTAGTGTATTTAGTTAGCAAAGTATTTATTAAAGAGCTGTAAATATCTATACAAATAAATTACATATTTGAATGGGTATGACTGTATATGGACAGCATTTATTTCGTTATCACACATTGATGTACATAACAGGCACTTCTGCTTTTTGTGTCAAGTTGCCTTTTCACTCTAGGACAAAAACTCTAAAAACACCTTTCCCTTATCAACAACAGTTCCTTTAGTTTAGCCACTAATTTCTCTCGTATAACCATTTATTTATTCAACAAAATCTCAAAGATCAGACAGAGTCAACAAACTTCCTTCACAACCCACCCCTTTCGGTCCTACGCAACCAAGCGTGAAGGGACCAATTTCCCCACATTTTCTAAACGAGGCGCGGCGCGTACCCTGATCGCTTTAAATGCGGTGTCTTGATGAATTGGCCGCGGTAAAACAATAGACGACCATAATACTACGATGTTTTGTTTGTGATTTATTTGTTTGAGCCTTGCATGGTAGGTATAGAATTTATTTGTAGTTTCCACACCAAAATTGTGAGATTAAGTTAGGGTTTCCCGAAAAATATTTACGTTAGGTAAGTTAGTACTTATTTAAGCTACTAATTGAAGAAATCAGAAAAGCATTTGAACATTATTTTACTGATTTGGAGCTTTTAGAGGATCGTTATAAGAAATAGGATAATTTAATTATCGTTGTTACGAGTCTAACAATATATTATTACGAAAACATTGATGTATGCAGATCTAAACATTACTCTTCGGATTATTCTACAGCAGAAACTATTAATCGCTACGAGCTACACCTTTTTCTTTAACGTTCATGAATCCATTCATAAACACGCCGCTGCATCGGTAGCGAGTATTAATTGCTTCGTTAAACTATCTGGTTCCGATGCATTGGAACAATAGCCTAACATTTTCCTAACACAAAATCTGGTACTTAAGAATCTATTCTAATCAAAGAATCCAAAGGTGTAATATTTGTATCTTAGATACAATAGAAACTAACTTCGGTGGAAACACTTCTTTTATTTTAATACCAAGTTACATGGTTCAATGATGTGCTAAGAGTGAGTTGCTACAGATAACTTTTCCTGTACACTGCCTGCTAGATAGTTACTTGACTCTACTTTACAGAGTCTGACGAGTCTGTACTTAACGCGCGTGGCGTGGCTGTCATAGTGACATTTGGTTACTCAGTACATTACACGTCTGTATGTAGGTACGTTCCGTACTTTGCATACATATTACAAAAGGTACCTGAGTCAATTGATCTGCCTAGTTTATTCCCAACTTTAGTGGGGTCGGCTTCCAGTCAACTGGATACAGTTTAGCCGGTTGATTTTGTAAACATGTCGAAGTGAAGGCTTGGGTTAAGTAATCACGAAGTGAGCTATCATTCCATCTTGATCATTTCAACCAAGCCTTCACTTTGACATGTTTACAGAATCGTATTGCTGTACCAGGTCAGCGACTGCCTAGCTGGGTAACACAAGCCAGTAACTGGGTAACACTCTCCTTGCCAAGACTGATGTCAGATTTTCTGGCTTTTGACTATCCCTAACGATTGTCCGTGACCTTCAAATAACAACCGGGAGTAATGGCATAACAAAAGAAGTCCGTTTATTCAATGGATGGTCAGGGTCACTCATCCCCCGACTGACCTCGGCAAGCGTCGCTTAACCCAAAGGTAAGGTAGGGTAAGAGGTGGAAAGTAATAAGCACCAAAGATGTCTCAAGCCAAAGATACTTCAGACCTTTACAAAAATAGCCTCTCCACGTAATACTACATACAGTATCGATACCACCAGCGACTTGCAGCTCTGCTCTACGGCTTCTTGGCCTTACTAGTCGGCTTACCTACCTGGTGATCCGGTTAACACTTGCTCTAATTCTAGGTTGGAACGGATATTTTGACGTGTGCGATGACGGCGGTGGAGGACTCATAAAAAAAATGTAGAATCACAGAATGAAGTCTTAGTAAATCAGTGAAAAAACTTATTTAAATTCTGTAATACTTTTTTTTTGATCCGCACTAATATTTTTCACTGTTTCCTGCCTCTTCACGTCTTGACGGCAGAACGGATTTCTAGCGGCTTCGCGTAAGTAAATATGTAAATTAGAATATCATCATCTGCCTAGCTTTTTTCCCAACTATATTGAGGTCGGCGTCCAGTCAAACCGGATTTAGCTAAATACCAGTATTAGTAGTATGTAAATTAGAATATGAGCTCAGAAAATATTTTTTTCGTTAATTTATGATTATAGTAGGTGGCGTTCTGTAACTTTGTTGCTTGGTTGCTTATTTATTTAAACTGTATCTTCAGTAGCATATGGGTGGCAAACGTCTTTTATAATGCGCACAGCAAAGGAGTGGAACTCTCTGCCTGCGTCTGTGTTTCCGAACGCATACGACCCTAATCTCTTCAAAATTAGAGTGAACAGGCTTCTTCTGGGTACGCTCGCTCCATCGTCGACTTTGTCTCTGTCATCTATGACCTAGACTAGAGTCAAGAGCAAACCCATATTAAATAAAAAAAGGCATTATCTACCAGTTACCTTTCGGTTTTAACCGAAAGGTAAACTATACTACGCCTGTACAACAAATAAATGAAATTAAAAATAGAATCTAGTTTCAGAAAGAATAGGGACTAATAAAACACAGATTGGCAAGAAAAACTTCGTTATACACGATAATATAAATTATAACTTTAAGGTACCTATACATATATTTACAAGCTTTATTTGAAAGATATAATTTCCCTCCTCAATTCTCTCCACTTTGGTGGAATATCGATCCTGAGATCCCAATTAGTTAAATCATTATTATTATAAATTGTCTGCCCATTCATGTCAACCATATGTTTGCGGTCATTCGAAGAACCTTCGACGTACTGAAGTTGTTGCAGAAGTACTGTTTAATAAATGTCAATAAACTGTACAAGAATTCTTGTCTCAAAATAAACTCGATGGAAAACCTTGTAATTTTAACTGAAAAAATACTGTCTGCTGTAATGAAAACATTACCCCCCGTCACTTTAATTGTCATACTTACTTAATCGCTTATTCTGTCTGGGTTGGATCTGTTTACAAGGACCCTTAAAAGCGTTTGCCGTACCTAAAGAATTATCATTTTTGTTCATCTTGTTATGTCCAAAATAACAGAGTATTTTCCAGATAAAATATGTCAGTCCGTCAGTTTATCAAAAATATTGGACACGTATTTTTTCTGAAAATGAAAACGACACAGTGCGTCGAAATTTCGCGTGACGTCACGCATTGACACACTTTTACCGTGAAGAGACTCGCCTCTTGTTGATGCGTTTTATCTTTTTAATTTATTTATTGACTCAAAATTGCAACAAAATCGTGCCCAATGTTTGAAACAAACCGCGCCATCGACCCGGGCCTGGTGGTGATCGGACAGCGAGCCACCCAATGCTCGCCGTCCGCAGACCCGCGCCTATGGTGGCCGAGGATCGCCCTGCGTCTCCCGACGCCCGGGGCGTCTTCTCCTGTAGCGGCGGTTGGGGCGAAGGCCTTGCCTTTAAGTCACAACAGCTTGGATTCTGTTTAAGTACTTCTTTGAATAAAACCATCAAAAGATTCGCACCATTCAGAAATAAATCAACTCGAACGATCAATTGAATCCCGGACCCCTAAATCAATTAAATGAAAACTTTGGACAGTTTTATCAGTCGTCCGAAACGAATCAATCAAAATAAGTTGTTCATCTAAATTAATTGGAGAATTGTTGGTGTCGGGTTGAATCTATTCATAAACAGTTAAAGGGTCCCTCTAATTAAAACGAAGGGGACAAAACAATGACAGGGTCATAATATTGGAGTTTAGTTTAAGTTTTAATGGACTAAGTGGAATCTTTTGTGTGGAGTGGTCCATCGGTCAATTTTTTTTTTAATCTTTTTTTAAGTTTATAAAAGGTGTTTTTAGTTTTTGGTTGAAAAGCAATATCTAGACAGATTGATCAGCAAATGCTAGCTAAGATCATTACGTCGTTGACCATTTAAAGCTCATACGTCTAGTCGGGCAGATTATTAAAATTATTATTGTTCAAAATTCAAGGACCAAAACGAAAATCTGGTTCAAAACGTGTAGTCTGAAACCATCTCCTCAAAATCAATTATCAGTTTTATAATAAGAGAGGATTTTATTTATTATTGATAGATTCGCGTCTGACAACGATCTCATATGATGGAAAGCGATGATGTGGTCGACAATGGAGTACGCTTGCCTAGAAGTAACCTATTCACTCGTGACTTAAAGAATTGTGATCATTTACCTATACCGAAAGAGCATTGCAGCAATTTTTGACAAGCCCAATAACACGACTCCCACACAAAAACACTAATTCACGAGACAAAAGGCTATAATTATCAAGGACCAAACATGGCTTCACTTAGACCACAGCGTGTAATAGTACACCTTAAGTGAAGTGACGTCACGATGGATGAATGGTGGAAATGGAAGAAAAATGGCGGCTATCGCCGTATCGGATTTCTAATGGATAGGGTGCTAGGTTTGTTTTGATTTCTCTTGGGTAACCCATTTAGGTTGGCAATTTATGGATTCATTACTTTGGTCTGAGTCATAGTACAATGACGCTTGAACTTAATAATTGACAATGTTGCCGTAGATTTACTTTTTCTGTGCCTAATTTTAGGGATGACATTGTTGGAACCAAATATATTTTAGCTTAATAACAACAGCTGCACGGGTCGATCTCCAAGGTTAAGCAACACTTGTAGAGGTGAGCATTTTAATATATCGAGATTCCTCCGTGCCTCGGAAAGCACGTAAAGTCGTTAATCCCGGCTGTCATTTGTAGATCTTTGGCAGTCTTTACGGATTGTCAGAAGCCAGAAAATCTGACACTAGTCTTGCCAAGAAGCAACGTATAACCCAGTTAATAGGTTGTGGAGTTCTGGTAGGCAGCCGCTCCACGTAAAAATACTAGTATTCAGCTGAATTCGGTAGCCCGCCTCAATATAGTTGGGAAAAGGCTAAGCAGATGATGATCCATGCACTGGAAAGAAGAAACGGAGGCCTTTGTCCTGTAGTGAAACAGCACATGCTTAAAATAATGAATTCATTAATTTTACACCAGGTTACAAATTAGTTCAAATAATGGTCTTATAAACCCAGAACCCCGAAGTTTTCCAAGACTGAAAAGCATAAAAAATGTAAGAGAGATTCAGTCTCAGGAGAATGCAGTAAGTGGTATAATAAAGTACCTATTTTGCGAAATAAAACGAATTAAATGATACGATTCGATCTATTTCAGGAACGTCCGTAATTGATGGTTTAACGTGACAACTGCCCCAGATGGGGCCTATTAGGAATTTAATAATACGCTCTGATTTTAATGTTTTCATTGAGTGCGGCCATTTAATGGCACCTGTCGCAGAAGTAATTTTGTGTCTTTATTGATTCCGTCATTACTTGATTGAATGTTGTCTTGATCATTTTATTTTGCTGTTAAATGCGTCTATTATTTGGCTATTTGTAAATCATGTTATTATAGTAAATTGCAGGCATAGAATAATATGAGATTTGACAAGGTTAAAGTTTTTGGAAAAGGCATGCTTAATTTGTAGTTAGTAAATTGAATTTCGATAACTTGATATCCACTAATTAATACCTCAAAAAGACAGAACATAAAACTAAGAAACCTTGGCTCTACAAGATAATAAATAATGTCGTGTTAGGTAGTAAAATAATATTACGAATTCAACAGCAAATCACAATGCAAGAATCAAAGAATAATTGCTTTATACAGAGAAACACATATTTCCATAATGATACTCTTCTAAGATAAAGAAGAATAATTTGTTTACGCACATCTCGAATACGTATATAAAAGCATGTATACGTCGAGTAGCAATTACTTTGAGGAATTTAAAGGACATGAAGACGGGAGTTGGTACAAGTTGTAAACTCACTGAGGTTATATAAAAAAGATAAATTAGATTAACCATTTATAGATTAGCTAAAGTACGCACATCTTTTATGGGGTACTGTGTTAAATGTTACAACAAAATACCTTGTGACATATTAGAACTAAATGATAGAAAATTTTAATGTTATATTAAAAGCACACTTTGTAAACAAGCATATTACAAATTAGACGATTGCATTCAGGATAAGAATGCTTGGAAGCGTACTGGTCCTGCTCCATAGGACAATCAATAGTGTCGAGTAAATTAAAGTGGTTGGCATAATGTATTTATTTATATAGATGTACTTTTTTGTGTAATTTTTTTTTTTTTTTTTTTTTAATTTTCTCTTAAATAACTCACACACTGTAAAAATAATTGTTTGCATTATTTGTTAATATGTGAGTACCATTTAATGTAAAACTTATATTTGAGAAGAGTAACTATGGAGACCTTTGTGAATGGACAGTAGTATAGACAGTAGTATTTTTGTACATATTCTTTTAACTGGAATGTTGAAGTTAATAAGTGCCTTTTAATGGCCTAATTGGAATAAACGTTTTGACTTTGACTATAAATAATAGCTAAAATAAAGATAAACTACGGCATAAAAATGAAAGTAAAGAAGAAAGAAAACAGGAAAGACCATAAGCTAAGCTAGGTAGAATCTGAAGCAACAAAGCTTCTACTTAGCATAATGCTGTGCCATGAGCACCAACCCACACCACCAATTTTTTAGTACCTAGTCTTAAATTTGAAAAAAAAAAAACATGAGATCCTGACTGCATTAAACTCTCTCGAAATGTTCAACTCATGAATTTAAGATTATTTATTTTAGTTTTAAACACCTAAAAAAAATTTATACATCAAAAGTCGTAAGTAAGCCAAGACTTACACGCTCAGCTTAAATCTTGAAGCTTCTCCCTTGAGTCGAGTTCTTAACTTTATTTACAGGGAACGTGTTAGACATAGTTGTGTATTGCTGGAATTGCCTGCCATCTGTTTAATTACAAACAACCAATGTACCTCCCTACTAGTGTCATCTCAGAAATGTTTAATTATTTACAGACTTGATTAGATTTATAGATTGCTTCGACGCAGAGAGATTTTGATTTAGTCTGTAACGTTTCAAATAGGGGTAGGCGCTACATATACCTAGCCTGCCAGGGTTGCGGAATTTGTTCGAAAGAGTCACCGCGGCCCTGGAACGCAAAGGGCTTTAGAAGGAACACGGATGGGTTTTAGTCAGTGTCTTACGCTCCACCCAGAGCGGAAGAAGTCATTTGATGATTTCCCATCCTTAAAAAAAAGGCACTACATACACCTGCCGCATCGATAGTGTTATAATAATATGTTACAAAAATGAAATTCGTTCGGAACGCTGTGCACGTGAGGCCGACTCGCACTTTGCCAGTTTTTTTTTCAAATGATTTTATTTATATATAATAATAAGTTTATTCAATAAATAGTTTGTACATGGTATACAAAGTTGTCTAACCTACTTAAATTCTATAAGGAAAAACCAGTACAACAATTATAAAATGGGTCATAGGACTCTCTTTCCTAAACTAGGCAGGAAACCTGTCTGTATCTTAAGAAAGAGTATCCATTTACACAGAGTCTTATTGCGGTTACAAAATATTGGTACGTGCATTTGTCCAATAATTATAATTTTAATATACTGCAGAAAATGTAGTATACCGAAACTTATCAGAGATTCAAAGGCGTCCAAGCATAAATTTTAATATAGCATATATTAAAATTTATGCTTGGACGCCTTCTCAAGAAATGGAGTAAAGATGTAAATATTAGCTGACTCCTGTTAATATAAACATTAAGTACGTGCTTCTGGTATTAGGGTGGCTCCTAATTTCCGACTTGCGGTGCTATCGCCGGTTATACGCGCAGCCATGGAATATTTAACGGGCATCATTTTAAATACATTAATAACCTTTATGAATAAAGGTTTTTTGTTTATTTACATTGAACGAGAAGCTTGTATTTCGATCTTGGAAATAAATATTCGTGCCTGATAATTGGTCAAGAAAAAGGCTTAGTTTAGGATTTTGGTCATAAAGAATATATTTATATATATTTTTTTATTATTGATGGGCACGCGTTTGACCACTATCTCACCTGATAAAGAGCGATAACACACTTTTAAACTAACTTCTCTTCTTCTTCTTACTTTATAACTTTTATTACTGGCCTGTTGGTCGAGTGGTTAGTGACCCTGACTGCTAAACCGGAGGTCGTGGGTTCGATTCCCACCCAGGACAAATATTTGTGTGATGAGCATGATCATTTGTTCTGTGTCTGGGTGTAATTTGTCTATAATATGTATGTATTTAGAAATATTGTTGTCCGAAGATATTATTATTATTATTATATTAGATATTATTAATATAACACGCTTTTAGTATTTCATCATTTCTGCAATTAAGACAAGACACTTTTTGGATTTGCCACAAAGCTTTTCTATCATTGTATTACGTTATAATTCCATGCGTTTGTATTCATCGACATTTGTTTTTTTTGTTTTAGCCTACACTGTCACACTGCTGTGTAAAGGCCTTTTTTTTTTTTTTTGAGCGAAGAAAACTCCACCGTCCGGGGAGACGATGAGGTTATGTGGGGCTTACAACCACTAAAAACTTTGCCTGTGCACCTACTTTCGCCTTGATGGGTGGGCCGCGAGAACTGCTACACATGACATTCGCGACCCATCCAGCGTGGCCCACTTCTGGGCTCCCTCTTCTTTACCCGCCTCCGGGCTCCCTCCTCCTTCAGCGATATCCGGTTGCACTGGGATATCCCAGTGCAACCGGATATCGCTGATATCGTCTACGCTGCACGGTCCCTGGAGTTGTGGTGATATCACCACAACTCCAGGGACCGTGCAGCGTAGACGATAGAGTCCCCGATCTATTGTCCGCTGGCCCCTCTTATGGCGGCATTTCGCCGCCTGCGCCGTCCTTCCCTCCTGCGACGAATCGGGTCAGCGAAAGAGTCTGCCTCCCTGATGCTGGGTAAAGGCCTCCCCCAAGTCCTTCCAAGTATTCTTTTCCTGCGCCACCTCGCGCCTCACCACCTCTTTCTGGGCCGGCCTCAGCGGCACCGTCTATCTTCGGGTACCCATTGTGTGGAAACTTTTGCCCAACGGTCATAGTGCATGCGGCTAAGGTAACCCACCCAATACCATTTGAGCCTGGCAGCCTTCTTACCCACGTCTATAATTCTCGTTTTGGATTACTTACAAAAATCTTCAGTTCTATAAAATTCATAAACATTTTTATACCGAATACCTCAAAACTTTTCCACTGTCAACCAAACTAAATCCCAAGAACATACTAGTAATATAAATCACAAAATATTTTTCTGAACTTTCTCCACCCTCAGGTAAAACGTGTTCGGCGACATCCATTTCGTTCACAATCTGAACTCCAACTATTTCAATCGAAACATTCCTTCAGGAATGGAGAAAGTTTTAGCTGAACCATACGGGAAAGGAATTGGTATCATTAATCTCAGTTATAATTGAAGTGCACCTGTGTTATATAAATGAGGATTGATGAGGATTGGTATTAATCGTTCAGAATTATGATTGGGAGTTAGTGGAAGAAATTTTAGGAATGATAGATGACGAAGGAAAATGAAAGAACAAAACGTGTTGCACCCCAGTAACATGGAACAGGGGTAGAAAAGTGATGATGAGTAAGAACATAAACGATTCAGTTTCCACATTGGTCATCTGTGATCTTTTGACTTCTGTGCAGACACCTTAACATTGATGAACGAATAAAATCTAAAACACGAAACAATTTGAGTTGTAATAAAATCAAGCGATCCCCAAACAAACAATGATTGATATACACTGCTTTGTTTGCTCAAACACTACAAAATAAACACAGTGTGCCTGTGATTTTTATTTGCCAGGGTAGGACAGCTCACGCAAGTAATAAAATTAAACTGTGTTTGTCTTTGATAGCGACGGAGTACTGCGATAACCCTTTCATGTTGCAAACTACTCGTGACGCTAGTCAACGTAATGCTACGTACTCACGCAGTGTTTCGAAATTGTACTAAAGAGTTACCGCGACCCTGGAACGGAAAAGGCATTTGAAGGAACACGGGTGGGTTTTAGTTAATAAGAGTTTACACGCCTTTCCGCTCCACCCAAAGCACAAGAAGCCATTTAATGATTTCTTATCATAAAAAAGGTGTTACTAGATTTTTATACATAGGTGTCTCAGCGTATCACACAAAGCCTTTATTCCGATAGTGGTTGAAAATCACGTCAGATATAAAAAACTGGACAAGTGCGAGTTAGACTCGCGCACCGAGGGTTCCGATCGAGTCTTGATTTTTTTCGAGTATATATTATCTACGGATACAGCAATGTACGTCACGGTCATTTCTTCAACCAAAAATATACCCAGAGCGGGAGAAGCAAAAAAGAAAGTACACACATCCAAAAAGAAAAGTACACACTTAGTGACTAATTGCCAACGACTTGCGGCAGCCGATTTGTTGCAGGTGATGTCAAAATAGTGCGTGAACGTAAAAATTTTGAATAACTACTAAGTTTCTGTCGACTAAATTCGCTGTCTAGATGAGAAAATTCATTAGCGAAAACGATAGTAAAAAAAAAAATATAGGGAAACATGCACTACCAGAATTTCACGCGGTCAAGTCAATTTGACTTTTAACAATCGATTTCGCTGATTGTATATTACATTGCCTAAAACCCATTGTACAGAGAGTTATTTATACACTGATTTCATACAGCGAAAGAATAAAGTGGATATACCTCAAATCCCGAGATTAATTTTAAAGAGCAGGAAAATCCCGTGATTTATTAAATAAAAAGTTATTTACTTTTACACAATAATCACTGCACGCGCGACGTTGCCAAATTTAAATCAACGACATCGGATGTCCGAAGTTGCAAAATTTCAATGCGTATACTTCGCACAACACAGCTTGTGAGAACAAAAGAAAAAAGATTATTATTTATTTGTAATATTGTTGCCACACGGGATTGTCTATTAGAAATCCCGGGAAAATCCATATTAATATCAATACCTATTTAAAAACTCTACCTAATTCCAACCTCTGGTCATGGCACAGTACAGTGCCTATTTCCTTGAAGAACACTAAGCTACTCTTAAAACTAATACTCATAGATAGTATGAGAAATAGTTTTGAGTAGATAAGTTCTAGCTCAACCAGAATTTCACGCGGCCAAATTGATTTGACCGCGTGAAATTCTGGTAGTGCATGTTTGCCCTATCTTTGACTTTTTAAGAGTAGATTACTCAACTTACACAAAGCCCTTTTCATACTAACAGACGGTTATCTATCATACACCCACGACATAATATCTACCAATAGCTCTCACCATTGGCAGCACAAAAAGGAGGGTACTTATGAATGGTACGAAACCATGAATGGAATCAAAGAGGTTCATTAATCACGAGTACCTTTGAGTTATCTCGTGGTAGAATTGGGGAAATTAATTACGAATGAATAAGAATAATGAATGTGTATATAAATGAGATTGTATTGATAACCTATTAAGTTAAGGTTTGAAAGTTAATGAATCAGCAGGATATATTATGAGAATTAATTAATGAAGGTTACTGATCACTCTTTCCGATAATTTTAATCCCAGACCAAAAGAGAGATAATATATTATAATTATAATAAATTATCTCTATTTAAAATAATAAAACTTAAATAAAAACGAAATTATGCATACATTCGTACCGAATATAATAAATAGCATAATTTTCATACACAAAAAAGTAATTCCTGTTTGTCATGTTACAAACTAACATGACAAACAGGAATTACTTTTTTATGAGTAAAAAATATTTTATTCTCTGTATTATCATATTTTTTGTTACAGTTAATTTTTTTATACTCCAAAGTAAAACCACTGTTCAAATCAGTTTCTAAAACAACTATTATCACAGCTATTTCTGCAATAGCGCCTGCTTGTCGCTAAACACAGCAATCTAGGGCAACATGTCGGCAAACCCCAAGGGGTTTGTTGGCGACGGTAACCACTTTCCATCAAGTGGAACATTCAAGCCTGCAGCCTAACGTAACACTCCTAATGACAATAGACACTTTGACAGTTCAACAACAATCATTGCGTTGTTAAAAAATGAATATATTAAAGAGACAAAATTGTTTGGTTGTTTTAAGAAGATGATCTCCGAAATTACTAATCTGAATACGATAGTAAGAATAACCAGGATTTTTATAATCCATAACAAAATGAAAACGAGTGTCCATGGAATTTTTTGCACGTTCTTCACCGTAGCTCCGTCTTTCTGAATGATCGAATTCATGGCAGTATAAAAGTGCCTGTAAATGGTATAATCATTGAACATGCTTTTATTTGATATGAAAATTCTTTCTCTGATAAATACGAAATAGCTACGCAACCAGTAATTGACATATCCTATCCCGAAAGAATGCATGGTCCCTGTGGGATGGGCCACAAAAACAAAGCTGCTGGACAAATCTAGTCGTGAAAATGAAATATGAGTGGGTTTTGCAATAGGGAATATGCATGAAAAAAAAAATTGATATTGAAACCGTTATTCTCATCTCGAAATATACAAAAAAATAAAATTAACAGTAAAAAAGAATCAAAATTTATCGAAAAACAAACGATATATAACTATTTTAAACAAATACCTATATCTGTCTCTCTCGCGAAAACGCTGTTTTCTATGGCAGCTGTAAAGGCGACTTCTCTTTCTAATTGTCAACTTTGAAGCTTTATAACTTCATCGCTGATGAATGTATTTTAAAAATAATTTTATTATTGTTAACTAGAGCTCTTCAGTATTTAATTTTGCAAATAAAAATATGCATGCATATTCCCTATTAGGATTCTAATTATAAACTCGTCAGTCTGCCGAGGCCTTTGCCCAATTGTGTTGGGGTCGGCTTCCAACCGAATGCCAGTATTTTGATATGAAGCGACCGTGTATCTAACTTCCCCAAACACAGTAACAGTTGACAAGATACGGCCGTGTGACAGGCAAACAGACATTGTAGACTTAGTAGGAAGGATCACTTGGTACACTATAAATACAGAACCCTTAACTTGATTTCCTAATAGCAGGATGAGTTGTTTACCAAACAACTACTATTAAAGGTGAATTGAAACTATGGCTTAATAATGAACCTGTTGCTTGTACCTAGACCATAAAGTTTCCCCTTGAGAACATCAATTTAACTTTAGAAACTCCTCCCACTTGACTGATCAATTTGCGTAGGTTAGTAAATTATATGTAGTTCATTAGATCTTTAATTTCAGAGGATTCTTGAACGAATCCTCAGGTGCTGTTGTGCTTGTTGCAGGTATTTTTAAAAATCATTGAAATACCCACTAACCTCATATCAAAGAAAAATCAAAGATTAGATAGTAGTAGTGTATTTTAAGGTTTACTAAACAGGAATCGCCGATGTGGTCAACAAGGCTGCTCAGTTGAATATTGAATTGAGTGGGTCATATAATGTAGAATGCATCAGAACACTTGTGCCTAAATCGTTTCCCAGTGGGAGCCAGAGGCCGGGCGACGTCGCAACGAAAGGCGTAGAAGGTGAGGACTTTGAGGTGTTAACGCGTTAATTGGTCGGAGAAGGTAACATATCCCGGGAAGAGTGAAAGCCTATGGAGAGACCTTGGTCCAGCAGAGGGACGATTATGAGTTAAAAAAAAAAAATAAGAAGAATCTTTAATTGTATAGTATGCGTACACCTATATATGAGATCGGCTATCTCAGTAAATATATAGAAGTACGGTAAGTACGGACCATTTTCAAGGACAAACTAACCCAGTTGCGGTAAATTACAAACTACAAAGAAAACAAAATCAAGTTGGGAAGTAAAAGCACGTCCTTAATATTAAACGTTGCTAAGAACTTAAGCTTTGTTATGGGGCCATGAAGTTGGCGTTCCATTGCACGCAAGAATATTGGTACATACTGTTTCCGTACTTTGTTTCACGACCAGGGAACGTTATGCTCACTCAAAAGTCTCTCTGGATGGTGGCGCATGTGCTTCATCATTTGGCTCCGTCAGCTGGGACTGATCATCTCTCAACTGCCACGGTTTATTTTAATTATTGGTTCTTTGAATTGTTTATTTTTTACTCCGGACATTTTATCGTGCACGTCTTTCTACATCGTTTTCACATTTATGAATAATTTCAACAAGAACAATGTAACCACAACTTTTTAACAAATTATTGATAATACCTGGGTGACCGAACTTTGCCCGGTTTTTTTTTTTGTAAAAGTTTTCTAAAAATGAAACCTAACTAGATCGATTTATGGCCCCCAAAATCCCCTGCATACTAAATTTCATAAAAATCGTTGGAGCCGTTTCCGAGATTTAGATTATATATGTACAAGAATTGCTCGTTTAAGGTTTTATATATATAAAAGAGTCTCTGTGGAGTTTTTTGCACGTTCTTCTTCATACTCTTCGGAACGTGCAAAGACTTTGCCAATTCAAAAGTGCCCGTAAATGGTTTAATTGAAATAAATGCTTTGAGTTTGACCACCATGACTTGGTAGATAGTAATTTCATTAAAATCAAAAACTTTATAAACTCATATGAAAGCGCCTAGACACTTCAAAGTCACGTTGAAATCTTGTGACATTCTATCAGTAATAAGGATAACCATTGAAAAGTCAAAAATGTTTGGAATTTGTCAATCCCATACATTTTGGAGCTATCGATAATTGTTAACGTTAATACTTTATCTAGGCCTTCCTATCATATTATTTGCCTTCGGCTTTAGAAACTACCTACAGTTATCTTTTCCGCTACCGCTAATGCACCCGTTGGTTTAATAGCCCAAGCACGGAGTTCTGTACGGTTTATCCCCGCTTTTTGAACGTCGTCGCTTGAGAAATGAGATTTCATTGAAAACTATTTATAAGTTCCATTACAGGCACTTTTTTACTAGCTGACAACTTATCTCCTTCGCCTTCTGTGGCTTCTTTCATGTGATAATGGGTTTCCTTTACAGATTAAGTGGGGTACAACTTTGTGAAGGGATTAAATCGAGAAGATGTGTTACCGAGCGTTTAATAATAAAAATGCTGCATAGTATTAAGACTGATTGGCATCACAATCCAGGCAATATTTTCTTAGTAGGTGCCAAATCAAAAATATTGGTAACAGAAGTGTTGGTCGTCCGGTAGCAAGATAGGCAGACAGCGGGTGGAAGGTAGGCGATGTCAGACCCCTCCACCCTCCCCAGGGTGGAGGATTTCCCCCCGACATCAAAAAAAGAAAAAAAAACGGCGATGTCGCCCACCTTGACTGTGCTGTGGATGATGATATAGTTGCAACAACAGTGTGATGTCACGGACTATACGGCTTGAAAGACCTTTACCAAAACTATTCACTACCAACACAATAGCAGTACAACGAATTCGTTGTACTGCTATTGTGTTGGTCCTCCAATCCATTGTTAAAAAAAACGTTGTTGGTTGTTTCTACGTTTTTTAACACCGACTTAAGGTTGGTGTTGTAGTGTTTTTCGGAAGTCGGTTGTATTTTTTTTGTAAAAAGTTTTTTATTTTTCACTTTAAGTGGTACTCCACAGCTAAACAACACCAGTGGAAAGTCATAGAAAAGTAAAATACGCAATTCCATTTGCTTCGATGAAATATTTCCCCAGCTATTTCGATTTAACAACCAAACTACTGAACCGATTACGAAAATTTCTATGAGATCAATCGGAAAGTATATCCTCTAACAAAAATTTTATTTTTTTCAAATCGATTAAAAAATGACGGAGTTATGAGGTAACAAACATGAAAAAATACAACCGACTTGAGAACATCCTCCTTTTTTTAAGTCGGTTAAAAACAACTGCAATAATTGTCACTTATTATCAATTTGACAGCTACTGTAATCCCTTACTGCGACTTCATGAGAGAGAGACGGAGCTAAAGAAGACGAAGAACACTATCCCTTTTTCACCACGGAATCGTGATGGCAATCACACGTCACAGTAGAGGGACTGGTGTCACCGTCAAGCTGACAAATTGCTTTAACGCTGATATTGATTGTTTTTATATTTTACTCTCTTCTGGTAATATCGATTTGATGAATCGGACCTGACGACAACACCCGCGTTTGCTGGAAAATGATCCGTTAAAAAGGTTTTTTTAAATGTCTGCTTTCACAAAAATATTTTTAAATATTTGGTTCATTTGAGGAGATTTTTTGCAAACCAAAATTATTTGGTTTCCTATTTCATTGATGTAAAAATAAACATGTTTTTTAGACCTTCATAGAGACAGTTTATACCTTTTTTTGTTAAGGATGACAAATCTTCTAATAAGTTCTTCCGCTTTGGGCGGAGCAAAAGGGAGTGTCAGACTCTTATTGAATAAAACCCACTCGTCTTCTTCCAGATGTCCTTTGCGTTCCAGGGCCGCAGTAACCCTTTTTGTGTATTCAATTTCTTCAAGAATAGCAGATAAAAGGGGAGTGAAATATGTGCGTTTATCGGTTAGTTTTTCTCATATGGAGCGGGACAGACTTTTTCTGACTTAAGTCACACTCCCGCTCCACCCAGAACGGGAGGAGTCTTTTGATGATTTCTAAACCAAAACCGCAAAAAGTAAACATTTTCCTGTACTGTGATCACGATTGCTAAGCTAAAACTATTGTGCCTGAATGACCGACAGTGAACCTATTTAGGTCATGTTATTAATCCAACGGATTATTGGCTGCCTTCACGTTGCGCCAATTAGGTAGACCATAGGTACTTATTAATTTAACAGCGAAGAAAATAGAATTAATTTTATCCAATAAAGACAGTTATTTTTCATGATTGGAATTCCCATCAAACGTTAGAATTAAATACCTAAAGAATTGTAGCTTTTTGGCTAACGGACTGTTTCACGATGTCCGAATAGCCATTTATAAGAAATAGAAATTCTATGAAATTATCGGTCAAGTCAGCTAACGGATGCTTAACGGTGGCTACGGATGCTTAACAAAACTGGGCAAAAGTGGCCACTGATTGGATTCCAAACAACAGGAACCGTTGACGCGGTTGGCCCAGAAGAAGATGGCGGGACGAGTGAGACTCCATTTTTCAATTATGGTACTTCATCAAATGATTTCTTCCGCTCTGAGTGGAGTGGAAGGTCGTGTCAGACTCTTACTGACTAAAACCCATTCGTGTTCCTTCTGAAGCCCTTTGCGTTCCAGGGCCGCGGTGACTCTTTCGAACAAAATCCGCAACCACGAGTTAGACTCCTACCGAAAGGATTGGCCTGATGTGGCAAAGGACTGAGAACTGGAAGAAAAGAAGGAAGGCCTTTGCCCTGCAGTGGAACACTACATACTCATAATAATAGCTAATGGATGCTTAATCTTAGGGGGTGAAACAGGGTCTAAGTCAAACATAATAAAAAAATGATGTTTTTATTTCTCAGAATAGTTTTTTCCTTATTAAGACATATTACAATCAATGTAACAACACTTAAGCATGAATTACTTAATCGTATTGTGTTTTTCCATTTGTAACAGGACAAAAAGTGATTATGTTACAGGTTAATAATACGATTTTATTGACTTTGTGTGAATTAAAATTACGTTACGGCTACTCAGTTTGCTAGCAAAGTAGAATTAGCTGATTTTATGTAGAAACGTTGCGCATTTCTGTTTTTAATTTGATTAAAGCTGACCGCCAACTTTTTATTTTTGTTAGTAGTGGGAGTTAATGGTAATTAAATTTGAAATGCTAAATGCAAAAAAAAAAAAGCTAAATGTAAGGGATTGATCACGTGACATTTCAGTAGCGCGGTAGTCATACCACTCCAGCCGTTGGTCCTACGCCAGATCTCTCTCCGGTCGTTTCGGGTTGCTGTCCCATCGGAATATGAGAGTGATGAAAGAGTGCACCTGTGTTTGCGCACACACTTGTGCACTATAATATGTCGCGCGCCGATGGCTAGTGTCGGTTGAGATTGGCCGCCATTGCCGAAATCGGTCAGGAGGACTATATATTCTTAGTCTTACCACTGTAAACCTTTGATAGGATATCACTATATCGAGAGCCTAATGGTCACGGCTCATGCTGTATTTCCATTATACACAGAAGGCTCTATTTGGAATTTTTCGTAAAATCTTGGCTGAATACCATGCCCCTATATCACAGTGATGTAACCCAAATCGCTGAAATGTGGAGCCTCTTGTTCATAGTCACGTCACTAGAAATTTTCGGTTTTCCATTAGACGAAAAAAAAAAGTAAAAATTTCTAAAATAAAAACATTATTTTCGATTGCTCCACAAAGTTTTGAAGCCAATGTTGCAACTTACTGCTGATATATAATGAACAATATTTTTCTATAGCGGTCCAATAAGTGTCGATTTTACAAATTCGATGATGAATTTGTGAAATCGAGACTTTACGTACCTCGTGATAAAGTTTCATGTTAAAACTTACACTGAGACCGGCCATTATACAAATGTTTTTAACATTAGTTTTTAATAGTAATAAAATTAACTCAACACATCTACATATATAATAAAAATGAATCGCCAAATGTGTTGCTAAGCGCAAAACTCGAGAACGGCTGGAACAATTTCGCTATTATAATGTTTATATTGCGGATATTAATGTTTTTTCAAAATTTTCTTGTGAAAGAAAATTTGAAAAAACATTAATATCCGGGCGAAGCCGGGGCGATCCACTAGTTCATTATAAAAAGGAATGTGAAGTATAACCTCCTCGAAAAAAAAATGACGTATCCACTCCTTCACATAACAACGGAACACCAATAACCAAGTTAACACGGACTAAATCGCCATAAAGGCATAATCCCACGAGCACGACGGACTAATCGCCAATCGCTTAAACTCACTCATCTTATCCGAAGGCGAGCCAATCAAGCAAGCCAATAACACAACGGTACCGTTTGCTTTTGTCCGGCAACTAGTGTGTTTTGTTCTGCTTTATTTTTTAATTACTGTGGAAAGCAGAATATTTGTTTGCAGAGAAATATCGGTTTTAGACAAAACAGAGTATTTGTGGTTTTTAATTAGTTACCAATCTGTATTTTACTTTTTTTTATAATTTATTACGTTGCTTAATCAATGGGTAATCTATTAAGCTCAATACAGCACTGCATTAACTCTTAAGCTATTTATTATAAATTGTTTTGGTGTACAATAAAGAGTATTCCATCTATTTAAAAATGATTTTCTATCTACAGAATCCAAAGAATATCATGTTGATATTTAACTTAAGCTGAATATTATTAAAACGAGATCTTCGGGATAAATGCAAAAACTAGAGAGTATAGAAAAAATAAACGGGTAATACAATAAAATGGCAATAGTCAAATGGCTACGTTTTCAATCGCACTGCTATAGTTTATTACTTTATGTACCCATTCCATCGGCTGGCCAAGTGGCGATTAGTTCACGTCAACATTTAGCATTATCATAAAAAGCATTTCAATTTATTAACATCACTAACAAACACAAATAACCGAACCTTTACATCTATCCAACATAGCTGCAACACTTTACTACATCACTAAACGATGCACTCAAACCTGCACACAAAATCCGGAATACCGGAGTGCAATCGGCCAAAGTCCCAATTAAGCGAGTCCCAATCACGGCATTAGCACATTTCCAGTTCGCTTTCAATCGATGCGATCGCTACATTAGTCAGCGATAGGATTTCCGTGGCTGTGCACCGCGTGTACGGCGATTTTGTACTCGTCTATTAGGGCACTAATAGTACAGTGTTTTGTATGTATTGCTTTTTAATGGGATAGTTGTAGAAAATTGTTTTTTTTTGTGGTTTTCCTCGTGTCGTTGTAAATCATATCACTAAATAGACTCGTTTTGAAATGGATATACTTACGAATTTTCAAAGATTTTTCTCATGCCGTTATGGAGTTAATGCCTTATGCTGTCAATTATGCGAAATATTAAGGAATTATCAAATTTCTAGTGGACTTTGAATCAGTGCTATCGCTCCGTTAAGCAGGCAATACAATTCCGACGCTATGCGGCGATGCCAATCCCGTCTACTTAGATAAAAACGTGAGTAATTACTGAAAACAAAATGGTGAAATGTGGGTGAAGAACTACAAATACACCTCTGCCCTATCTTTTGGGGCGAACAGGCGTGATAGGTGTATAGGTAGTTAATTTTTATATTTTCCTAGGTTTTGCCCGCAACTTCGTAGGCGCATATCCCGTTTTTCCCCGTTCCCGTAAGAATTTCGGAAAATATTCTCTCTTAGTGCTCCCATATCCTCCCCAAGGAACCTACACGCAAAATATCAGCTTTCTACGACCAGTAGTTTCGGCTGTGCGTTGTCTGTCTGTCAGTCAGTCAGTCAGTCAGTAATGGAAGAACTTTTATGTATATTGATTGATTTCGCTAAATGTAAGCTGTCATCAATGACGAATGACGCACCACTATAAATTGTGGTTTTTCTTGATGCTATCAACAGAAACATACCCGATTTCAGATGAGAATTTCTATGAATTCTCAAATAATTTACTCTCATATTTTGCTGAAATGAATGCCCATGTTTTCAATTACGCGAAATATGATAGCAATATAACATTTCCAGATTGCTTTGATTTTGTGCGATCGCTACATTAGACCTTTTCGTTAAGTGTGGAAAATCATCAAATGACTCCTTCCGTTCTGGGCGTAGCGGAAGGGAGTGCCAGACTCTTACTGACTAAAACCCGCCCGTGGTCCCCCAAATGCCTTTTGCGTTCCAGGGCCGCGGTGACTCTTTCGAACAAATTAATTTCGCAACGCTACTAATGTAGCGTTACTAATGGACTAATGTGCTGCAATACGATTCAGACGCTGTGCGGCTATTCCGTGCTCGTGTAATTGGGCACTAACAGTGCATCGTTTTGTAAGTACTGTTTTAATACAACCACTATCGTAGGCTGTTTCTATGGACAGAATTTCTCATGGTATGATGAGAATGCCTTCGCATTTCAAAATAAATTAACAAAAATTGTTGCTTTTAATTACGCGAAATACATATACGAGTTATCAGTTGAATCGATATATTTTAAAAGAAGAGATTATCGTTATGTTTTCTACGCTTGGTATTTATTTATTTAAAACAAAATACACTTAGGCGTCGAAGTATTCCTCCGCTTCGCTGTCATTCGAAAACGTGCCTAGAAGACTGGCAGCATTGCCACGTTGAATGGCAATGAAAATAGAGGGATCACCGAAAACCCCAATTTAGGTTAGATTGCCACAGCAAGAGGTTGAAGATTATGTTGAGAAGAGTACCTTAATTAATCAAAATAATTCAATTTTCAATCCTGCGTATATACAAACGTTTTTAATATATGTCTGTTTATAAGCAATAATATATAACTGAAAAAAAAACGACTAATTGTAATTCATATTAAAAACTTAAGAAAATCAGTAGGTAAAGACGAACAAGAAAATAGAACAACCCAATGATGCAAATCCAATCCTAAACTAAGTTTAGAAACGTTGAGACGAAGAACAATGATCTCAACATACATCACTACCCAAGTACGCTAGAAACCAGGACGTTTCATTAGTATAGAACTGACAGACAAAGACAGATAACTCGAGCCCAGCAGCCGGCGGGCTAACCCGCCTGCTGCTTGGTGACACAGATTTAACGAAATTAAACCGCGGATCTTAAGACCAGTTTTAATTAATACCCAAAAATAGACTTCAATTCAAACAGAGCTCCTTTTATCTCGAAGAGTGAAGCAATGAAGTGTGTAAGCCCACACAAAGGTGTTCGAGATTTGCTCAATCGATTTCTTTTTCGCGATTCGAGATTTATTGTTCGAGATTTATGATCGAGTTTCACAGGAAAGAGAAGATATTTAAGGAGGTTTATTACGTTGGTCTGTCGACGAAGTTGCTTAATTAACAATTTCTGTAAAATGTTTTGGATTAATTTTGTAATTAATTTATTTCATTATGTTATAAGGGGATATTGCAAGATGGATGAACGCGTTACGCCACGTAGGTAATGCGTTATTAAGGTACATTTTAAATAAGGTATACTGAGTGCTGAAATAGTATCTAATGTTATTTTTTTACGTTGGTAACTTTAATGTATGTATACCAAAATAAAAATTATCAATGATTTTATCAAAAAATTCATTTATAAATTGAAGAATGGGTATCTAACATTTACAAAAAAACATTTTACCATAAAATAATGCTTTCATTTCGAAGCTAATATTCAAATAACTTTACCTTTATAACTGTAACGATCAAACAGAAAGACCACTGAGGATATTCATAAAGATTTTATTTCACGGCATTTGATTTAAAACCAAATTCCTTCCCAAATTACTTCAAAGCCAGCTGAAAGTGAATATAATCAAAATGTCGCAAAAATGTCCTTTGACAAATTTCAAAGATATCTTGACGAGAAACTTATACAAATTCGTTGCTCATATTGTGTGAATGCAACTCAATCGCTGTCACAAAGGAACGTTTGGAATTCATAAGGGCGTTATGTACCACACCGCTGCCGCAAACGGGTTAGATCACGCGTCACACAAAGAATATGGTCTTTAGAAATTGAATTGTGAATGTATGGGCACAAAAGAATAAATGCCTTTAGAATGTGCTTTCTAAGAGAATATTGTAGTCTTGGCTGAAAATTAAACCTCCATTTTCAAAATGAAATATAGCGTTCCACGTTTTAAAATGAAAGATAACAGCTGGATTAAAAGACCACGTTTGCTCCGAACGATCCTTTCCGAAACGAGGTCGAAAAAAAACAAAAAATCAATTCCCATTCCTGGAACAAATCATCCGTTAAACCCGCTACATTTACTCCATATATAGAGCTAAAGGGGAAAAGTTTGAAACCGTAACGTATTTGTTAAACAATTTTCTTTGGTGGTCTTCAGTGAAAAACCCATGTTGAAGTTGGTGAAACTTCAGTCATTGTACAATCAATGGTTGGGTCGACCACAACTTTAAAATATTTGCGAGCTTTGGGAACTCTGCGTTTTTTTTTTGTGAGTGGCGTCTCGCAGTTCAACCTATAAGGTTGTAGACTGCTTAACCGAGCTTGTCCGTGGTGGCCTAAATATAATATTAAAGCCTCCAGCCAGGGCTTATAAAAAACTTACAAACTAAGCAACTACACGCTAAGGGCACCCCCTGTGGGGTACGGGCCTCGGCTTAGGGCGTCACTGGGGGAGGACAGCTAGGGACGGGCTGGATAGAACTAGAATATATATTAAGGGGCGAATTTAAGACTACAGGCTCAGCGGCGCGGGCTGGCTCGAACAAGGGTTGGGGCGGATTTTGACGGGGACGTCGCGGTGGGCCTCGGCGGCGAGGGCGGAAGGACGGCGGTCGTGGTTTGCGAAGAGTGCTGGTCTCTTTGCGACTCTCTATGAGGAGAGTGGTAGAGTCGTCGGGCGTGACGGAACTCTGAGTGGAACTCTAGTAAACGACCGCATTCTTTGGTAAGAGGAAGTGGGTAGTCAAACACACGAGCATGACTGACAATCGTATTATTTGGTTTTAATAATGTTCGTTTGAGAAGAACATTTTGCTAATAGATTGATTGTGAAACATGTCAGATTCGGCTGAACAATAATGTGAAATTGAAATGAGGTTAGTTGAATGCTTCTGTTTATAAAATTAGTTTGGATTTCATTAGTTTGACACCCACATAATGTATGTATTGTGTCTGTATTGTTCTGTGTTGTGTTGTGTTTGTATGTACGTATTTTATAAATTACTAGTTGACCCACGCAACTTCGTCTGCGTCACATTTTTCATGAATGCTCGGCTCCTATTGGTCGTAGTAGAATGGTAAATAATCATTAGTATCGACCGCCGAGAGTAGAAAATAATTAAAGCATTAATATCGCTTTTAAAAAATAGAAGTTGAAGATTGAAATTAAATTTGAAGTTGAAATTTAGGGTTGTATGTATTTTTAAATGCCACATTATAAAAATATTTTTTTTTGTCAAAAAAATAAATGTTAGGGATAGACAACCCTTATCACTTAAGGGTATGAAAAATAGATAGTAGCCGATTCTCAGACCTACTGAATATGTAAATAAAATTTCATAAAAATCAGTCAAGCGGTTTCAGAGGAGTATGGTAACTAACATTATGACACGAGAATTTTATATATAAGTCACAAGTATTCTTTCCGAAACAAAACTCTATTTTATTTTAAATTGTATTTTTATTCGTTGTAAAACTACCACAGTGTAGTCTTTTCAACCCAAAGGTTGACTGGTAGAGAATGTCTTGATGCATTAAGTCCGCCCATGTACCACTATTGTACATAAAGTTTAAATAAATAAATAATACTGTCACGTGTGTTGCGTTATATGCACTAGCACGTATTTGTAGGCATTCGAACCTACGTGCAGACTGGCAGTCAAGTGTTCATACACATGAAAACCTTCTTCGATTAAAAATTCGTTTTGACAAAGGAACTCAGGCATTTCTTAGGACCTCTGTCCACTGTCTGTATCCTTTTCCCAACTTTATTGGGCTCGGCTTCCAGTCTAAGTGGATGCAACTGAGTTTAAGTATTTGATGTCAGAATTTCTGGCTTCCGACTACCCGAAACGACTCTTAAAGATCTTCAAACAACAACATAACATACTTCCCGTGGTTCCCCATCCACGGACTGACCTCGGCAAGCTCTGTGCTCCTCACTCATATCTTAAGACGACGACCCAACCGTTTAATTAATTCAACTCATAAATTACCAGATTATTACTAGTTTGGGAGTCAGGGATTGTAAAATTGACCTACATAATATTTTTAGCCTTTAAAGTTTTTAGTCCTTATGAGAATTTTGTCACTTTTGGCGAAATAAATTTATTTATATTAACTTACTCGTATCATCATCATCATCATCGTGTCAGTCTGTTGAAAAACGTCCAATGCCGGGCATAAACCTCCCCTAAGCGCCACATTTATCAGTACTGTTTTCTCAGCGTTAGTGGTGTGACACCCCCGTGCCTCGGAAAGCACGTTAAGCCATTGGTCCTGCGCCAGATCTCTCTCCGGTCGTGTCGGGTTGCTGTCCCATCGGAATATGTGAGTGATGAAAGAGGGAGTGCACACACTTGTGCAGTACAATATGTCCCACGCCGATGGCTAGTCGCGGTTGAGAGTGTTGGCCATGGCCGAAATCGGTCAGGAAGACTATACTATACTCCCTCAACCTCATTAAAAACATTATAGAGAAAGAAAAACCCTTGTTTTGAAATAAAACCTCAAACATTAAAAAACAAGCTACACAATAATTTCATGTAAACCACCACTGAAGGCTGACGATGCCCCAGAGAGCCAGGGATGCAGCGTCATATACGAACAAATTGATGTATGACCTGACCCAGACAAATTAATCTCATTTATTAATGGTATGGCCCCACTAGGCCGTCGTTACAGCAGTAATTGGGTCTTGAATTGGTGTGAGAGTACCATTATGTAAGGTTATGTTTAAGAGGAATGGCGTATTTAAATTTTGATTGGCTGGTTTTAATTTCTTGTTAAGAATATAATCAGCGACCCGCCCTGGCTTTGCTCGGGTGCAATTAATAACACCGTTATAGTTCAACGATAAACGTATCCTTGTTTATAGTTCTTTCGATTATTAAAAACTGTAGCAAAATCCGTTGCGTGGTTTAGAACAAAAAGAAGTAAGTGGAGAAACAGATAAGCATGCAGCGACTTTGGAGTAGAGAAGAGTTTTAGGGTTCCGTAGTCAACAAGGAACTATAGAGGTAGTTTCGCCATGTCCGTCTATAGAGGTATGCTGAACAGAGAGTAAAGTCCCGCATACCTCCACTGTAAAATGGGAGGATCCTCCGGCCAGACGGTTGTTGTCTTTTTTTTTTTTAAGGATGGGAAATCACCTAATGACTTCTTCCGCTCTGGGTGGAGCGGAAGGGCGTGTCAGACTGCCTGCTTAAATGACCTGATTAGTGGCTACTACTGCAATTTCAATTCATCCACTCTTAATTTTCTCATCTCTATTAATCTAGTATTATAGGGGCAATAAAAACCTTAATTTAAGGTTTTTTATTGCCCCTATAATACTAGATAACTGATAGTGTACTAATAATCTTCAATAAGCGAGAGAAGCTCAAACCTCCATTAATTTAATCGAGTCCTCGGAGAACCACTCACTTGGAAAGGCGCTGCCGTGGCTCACCTGGAAAACTCTAAATAGACTCCGCACTCAGGTCGGTCGCACTAAAGATAACTTCCTCAAGTGGAGGTTCTTGGATGGTTCCGATCTTCAGTGGTCGCGTCGTGTTGGCGTCGCTCCTGTCACTTATACATATGATTCATGTGAGGACCTTATGGCTGCGGCAGCGAACGGTGTTACCGTTACTGAGTACTGGGCCAAACATAAAAATAATAAGTGTATATGCCACCGACACGCTCAGAAGAAGCTCCATTTCTGAATTAAGCATTAGAAGCTAAGCATTTCTCAAACTCTATTTTAGCCTGAAGAAGATGTTAAAATTTGAGTCAAAATACTGAATTCAGAAACCCGCTCTAACCTTTCTTAAAAACCTCCCCTTTCCTCTACAAAATATTCTGAAGTGAATCTGAAGACTTTACTCAAGTTTTTGTACCAACACTATTGAAAGAAAATAACTTCTTTCCTAGTGAATTACCGTCAAACATTTTCCTCAAGAATTTATTATCTTAGACGTAGGCCGAAGTATTTTTTGTTCTAATTACTTGGCCAAACTTCAGATTAGAAACTAGATATCTTAAGATTAAGTTCCCAACTTATTCTCTGAGAAAGTGGTCGAGAAAAACAAGAATCTACAATTTCTTAGTAAAATTGATATCAAAACTAATGAATATTTTAGTCTGTTCACAAAATTGTAATTGGTTCTTTAAGAGAATCTTTGTCGAAGGGTTTGTATAAAGATTCTGACGTAGTACCAATTAAATTACTAATTAACTAAGTAATAATTATAGTCCTGCTGATCGATTTTGGCTATGGAGGCCGATCTCAACAGAGAATAGCCGTCGGCTTAGGAGATATAGTGCACAAATTTGTGCAGGTGAACTCCCTCTTTTATTAACTCTCATAATCCGATGGGCCGGCAATCTGACACTACCGGAGAGAGACCTGGCGCAGAACCAGCCGGTAGATCCTGTAAACATGTCGAAGTAAAGGCTTGGGTGAAGTGATCACGAGATGAGCTGTCAATCCATGTAATCAAGATGGAATGACAGCTCACTCCGTGATCACGTGACATCTTTATAGTACGGATTGACAGCTTACCTCGTGATCACTTCACCCAAGCCTTCACTTCGACATGTTTATAAGATCGACTGGCTGAATTACCTAAGTGTAGTTGCAGCCGTAAATCACGAACAGGCAACATGTCAATTTTACATAGATGACCGGAGGCTTAAATTACGAATTATGTCCTTATTATTAATATAGGAACGCTCATTTAATTTAACAGCTTAGTGCCGGTTTTTTGAATGAAATATTCACTTGATAAACAATATTTATGGCTGCTCCTACGATTTCCACTTTGTTATTGTTCACTTGAATTGACTACAACAACAGCTAGCGACATCTATTGGCATCTATCGTGAATCACGCAACAGTCGACGAAATCTCCCTGAGTCTTTGAAATTGAAACCCAAAATGAATCAACCAACTACATTGTTTTATATTTTTGTCTCCGTTGGTCTGTCTGTTTGTTTGTTCCAGCTAATCTCCGAAACGGCTGGACCGATTTTGACGGGACTTTCAGTTGGCAGATATCTAATGTTCTAAAGAGTAACTTTGGGTGTAGATTAGATTTCCGTGCAAAAACACAAAGAGTTCTAAAATAGCGCTGTACTGAATGTACCAATATTTAAACCATTTCATCAATTCCAATCGTTCATATTATACCACGTGCAGCTACGTAGAGTATTACTGGAAAAAACATTCACCTCGTGGGAAAATCAGATGACACAATGGTAACAAAAAATTGTGTTACATTCGCAGGAAAATTGCAGCCAGTACATTTTTACACACGGCAATGTAGTAGTATTATAAATCTGTTGTACTATGCAAGTGACCACACAATGCTATGCAAATTTTATTTGAATGGGACTGTGTGCGATTAAGTATACATGTGGTTTGATAGCATTTCGATGGTAACAAAATTGTTCGTAGTAATTCCGTGTGCGTGTAAAATGTTAGTGCAATAATTCTAGATTCTATGTCACTTTTGCTTTTAATCCGACAAAGATGCGACAGCCATTTAAAAGATGGGTAGTTGGCTTGTCGCATCACGCCTTTACTTTTAAATATCTTAATTTTAAAAAAATCCATATAATATAAATGGATTGTCTCAACCTAAGAGGCTTTTCATTTAAATGATACTTGTACTGCCAATTATTTTATAATTTTTGAAAAAACAAATGTTGTCGTCTTTCTTTATCTTAGTAAAATTAACATACGAAAACGATATATAATTTGAAAAGACACAACCAAAGTCATAGAAGAAAGTCACCTCAAGATGTATGTATGTATGTGTCACCATATCAAAACGCTGATTGAATTTAAATCACACCGTAAAATTGAATGATGTCATTCAAACCATTCAATGTATGTATTTCCGAATAACGATCGGCGATATATTTAACGATGCCGATTTTGTCGTCAGATATCCTTCATTTCCTTGTTAATTACGTGACTCACTTTAAAGTTTTAATGAGGCACAATTTGAATCCCTGTTTTGTTCATGAATTATTTGACGTTTATAACAGACCATACTCATATTTTAATTTTTTTTTGTGACTTGCATACTAATAAATACTATTAATAACATTAATTTACTCCTTGCGATATTTCATACAAACTCAATCAATCACATCACTGCAGTCTTTGAAATAAATGAACCAATTTGAATAATACTCAATACGAATACTCAAGATGCCAAGGTATTGAAAGTTAGTTGAGAACAATTTAGAAAAAAAATTCAGTGAGACAGAGACTACAATTTTTCCCATAGAAACCATAAAAACCGGCCAAGTGCGAGTCGGAGTCTCAAACGAAGGGTTCCATATGTTAAACTGAAAGAAACGTTTCTTGTATGGGAGCCCCCTTTCATTTTTAATTAAATAAAAGTTTTATTATTTGTTGTTATAGTGGCAATAGAAATACATACTCTGAGGTGATTTCAACTGTTTACCTATTACGGTTTTTGATATTACAGACGATGACAGACGGACGGACAGTGGAGGCTTAGTAATAGGGTTCCGTTTGCTATCTTTCGGGTACGAAACCCTAAAACGGTCATTCTGTCTCTGAAAACTCTTTTATCTTGAGGAATTAGCGCTTTAAAGTAATGCTCACGCATGCACTAACATACCTACACTTAAAAAAACGTTTAGATTGCAGCGGCATCACTGCTGCCACATGAAAAACTAATAAGCGAAATTTGTACGGCAACAAAAAGAACTGCAACGCCATCTATCCTGTCAGTGCCGAACTACCAACGAAATCCTGCATCGCGCAAGCAAAGTACTTCATGTGAACATATACAACAGTCCGAATATCAACTATCGGGCAGTTGCCCACCAGACAAAACAACCGTCTGGTCGGAGGATCCTCCCTTTTCAATGGAGGTTTGCGGGATTTTCTCTCTGTTCCACCTACTTGTATAAGATATCTAGTGTTGAGATTGCAACTTGTAAAGTATTTCATACATATACAACTCATTGTTATTTGAATGAAGTGAACATTATATTCATGAAAAAGTTGTAACATAAAGCGTTATGGAATTGAAATACCTACACCATTCTATTGTTTCGTCAGTAATATTATAAGAAGGATTACAGAAGTGTGCTAATGAATTCTTGACACAAAAATACACAAAGTAGTAAATCTATTCCGACCACAAATAATAAATTGAAATGCGATTGACGGACGTTTGTTTCTCATAGATCGATGTATTGGCATTTAAGAAAAACCAATTATTTCTAAATACATTCCTTATCAATCATTCTTGATCGCCACTTTTGCCTCTTTTGATCTCTGGGTCATCATTAGGTATGCTTTATTATGTTTGCTTATAAGTATCCTACTATATAATTTAATATTACAAATGTGAAAATTTGTATGTTTGTGCGACAATCAGACAAAAACGACTGAAGAGATTTGGATGAAATTTGGCAAAATATAGTAAATACCCTGGAATAACACAAAGCCACATCAGGACTACTTTGTATTCATTTTTATGCGAGTGAAGCCGCGGGCGGACGTTAGTAAGGAATATTTATGAAACCCTTTTAGTAGTAGTAAGTATTATTAAAGAATTACTCAATTTGACACATCTGCATCAGTTTAATAATCTTGTTAGGTCACTGCCTGCCACTGTCATTGTTTTTCTTCCTCAATATTAACACTACCAAGTAAGTATAGAGTTCCAAATAGTTTGTAGTAATATATCTACCTACATACAGTAGGTATATATATATTTTTTTTTAAGGATGGGAAATCACTAAATGACTTCTTCCGCTCTGGGTGAAGCGGAAGGGCGTGTCAGACTCTTACTGACTAAAACCCATCCATGTTCCTTCTAAAGCCCTTTGCGTTCCAGAGCCGCGGTGACTCTTTCGAACAAATTCTGCAACCCTGGCAGGAGTATAGTTAACTCCTGCTTGCGGTGACTTTAAGTTGGCTTAAACCAATACCCTTAGGTTCTCTTCATGTTAAGTTTTACCAAGTTTTCTAGAAGTTTGTTGTGTTTCCTAAGACTTAGTCGTAATGTCGGCTGTGCCAATACGCCAAACTTTTCACTTGATTAAACAACTGCTAACTGCCAATAAAATATTAAAACATTCGTCGTCTCCACGGAACTCATGCCCAACGTACGTTTCAATATTAATGGTAGAAGTTCGTTTAATCGTCTAAGTCAGCTCAACCCCAATAAAAGAAGTCTTATCCAGCTGTGATAAGGCTTAAATTTCCACGGTAAGATTCGAATGAGCCATAGTCAGCAGCTGCAATGCCACGCTTAAGCGTCAATATGTTTCAGCGTTCCTCACCGATAACTTACAGACTAAGTTTCGACAGCGAGCCTTAAGATGGAGTGATAAAGTTCAAAGTAGAACGGAACGATGGACTGGAGGCACAACTTGGCTTCCACTAAGATATGCACCGATGATTTGCAAATAGGGCTTCTAAATACAACCTTACGCTTTAATGTTAAAGTTCAGAATCGAACGTCAAAGCTCAAATACGCAGTTACTCGCCTCAGCGGTCCTAAGAGGCGTTAAGCTTACTTTTGCGTTTCATCTTCCTATGTAAGACAAAATAGATATATCCAACAATTTCCTCACCCAATCCCCATTCGAAAACCAATCTTATAACCTTTCAAATACAGTTGAAATTGAAACGGAAAAACTTACCGAAGGTGCCGTCAAGAGTTGAAGTGCTTCGCTCAAGTTCTTGAGTGTTAATGTGTTTCTTTCGCCTTCCTCCTCTTCAGGGCCTGGTAGATGGACTGAGGACTGTCGAGAGCGGAACTCCGGCTTCTTCGCACTGGAACCACTCCCGTTGGCGAACTGATGCTGGGAGGACGCTCGGCGGAATGGACACGTCATGGTGGTTGAAAAACGGTTCTGGTTTCAAGTCATTGGTGTTGGAGGGGAGGTGCGAACACTTTATCACTGGCACGATGAAGATTATATCTGGAAAGACGGAAAATATTTTGTTAATTTTAGGCTCAGTGTGGTGAAAGATAAAACTTTTTCATTCAAACGTAGAGCCCTGAAAACCGCTAAAAAAGTAAAAAAAAAGTCTTACGGCCCGTTTCAATAACGTATCTACCTTTAACCAACTGTCAAATTAGCTACCAACAGTAGCTGAAACGTTATGTTACAAAGGCAAAAATGACGTTTCAGCTACTGTTGGTAGCTAATTTGACAGTTGGTTAAAGGTAGATACGTTATTGAAACGGGCCGTAAGCTATTCAGTTCGTAACCGGCCTAGGTAACAAAACACGATAATTACACCAAATGGCTAGTGCAGCCCGCAACTTCGATCATTTGAATTTTTTTTAACCAATCAATCAATTATAATAATAATATATCTTGGGACAACTCACACACGGTCATCCGATCCCAAACTAGGCAGAGCCTGTGCTTTGGCAACCAGACAACTGATAAAAATACTTATATATTTCTAAATACATACATATTATAGACAAATTACACCCTGACACAGAACAAATGATCATGCTCATCACACAAAGATTTGTCCTGGGTGGGAATCGAACCCACGACCTCCGGTTTAGCAGTCAGGGTCACTAACCACTCGACCAACAGGCCAGTCAATAATAATAATATTAATGTAACTATTATTATATTACATCATTTAAAAAATAAGAATCCAATAACTGAAATTTCAGATCTCTAAGCTCCTCACTCTATTCTTATTAACTAACTAACTACTAATCCTGAAACGTTTTGTCAAAATAAACAGAAACTCGTAAATAGTTAAGAACCCAAAACAAACAGACGGTCCTTAACTCGAGCAAATAACGTGATGGTCGAGTCCCTCTAAATATTTGAGGTAGGTTAGTGAACAACTAATATTCGGTGCTAATAACTTTACATTGAGTTCAGACGATTACGGGTGGGCTGAAGCCAAGTAATCTGATACCAGTCTTGCCAAGAGTTATCTTGTTTCCCAGTTACTGGGTTGTGGAGACCAGATAAGCACTCGCTACATTTACTGCCGGTTTCAATGACGTATCTACCTTTAACCAACTGTCAAATTAGCTTCCAACAGAAGCTGAAACGTCATGTCACGTAAAAAGGTTGAGCCGGGCCGTTAAAATACTGGTGTAAAGCTGCATCCGATAAGACTGGAAGCCGACTCCAACAGAGTAAGGAAATGGCGAAGCAGACTGATTTAGTTCAAATGATTAGATACTGTTGAAAACATCACTACGCGCTGGGCGACCGCAGTGGAGGCGCTCAAGCTGCGAGCACGCACCGGTCAGCACACACGACACTGCGTTATCGTCCTCCATACGAAGCGCCTAGCCTAGCAATTTATGGTAAGCCCTTTTCCCCCTGCCCCCTCGGGCAGGCCTAGGTTGGACGTCTTTCAGCTGATATGATGAAGACGTCGTCCGTATTTGAGTAAGAGAAGTTTAAGGGTGCGTTAACACCAGAGATGTACGAGGATGCGTAGCGAGGGATATGTTTGTTAAGAACCAATAGAATCTCTTCATTTACCTAGCCTCGCTCTTCGCAGCACCGGTGGAAACGGCTTAAACGGCGCAAGGTTTTTGTACGTACAAAACAACCAAAGGATGGGTGCGAGGGATATCTGCCAGAGATGGGCGCGAGCGAGAAACTGCTTGCATCGAATCTTAAATGAATACACTATACATCTTCGCACCGGTCATCCGCGCACAGTTTCACAGCGTTGCTACGCATCTTCGCGTCACTCAACTACCTCGCACATCTTTGATGGAAACTCTCACAACGTTTCACAGCTTAGTTACGCATCCTAGCACCACTCATTTTCCTCGCACATCTCTGGTGGAAAAGCACCCTAAATGTGTACCTTCAACTGAATCGGTGCATTAGATTCGGAGTAAATTGGCGGTGACAGACGTATAGACAGATAGTCGGCCAGCTAGCTAACCAAACAGACAGTTGCACGAGTGATTCTGCAAGGGTTCCGTCTTTTCATACGGACGTTCGGAACCCTTAAACATGTATAGAAAACCATGACGTCAATAAATTGCCTATAAATGACACTAAGAGAAATTAATCTCTTACAAGAAATCCAATTTGTCAATAGATACGTGATGAATATCGTGCAAATAGTTTTATTAATCCTTATTATGTGCGAGGCCATCATTTATTGGCAATTTCCTTGGAGGGCACAACTCCGTTCATCTCTCTGAGTATTTATCAAATGTGTTATATGTGATAAATAGGGCAAGGTGTATTCTATAACTTACATACTTACAGACCATCAAAGATGATTTTTTACGTCAAAAGAAAGCTAATATTTTAAGAGGTTAATTATTTTGTACTGTCTTCGGAAGTACATGCACACTACATGGTTTTGCTCAGTATGTCAGTTTTGAAGGATTCATAAGCAAAAACGTGAGGAAAAGCTACTATTATGATATTAACTAAAACTTATTATCATCTTGCATGTCTTTCTAGACATACAAGATGAAAATAAATTTTAGTTACCAATTGATATTTTTGAAGCCGAACCCAATATACAGCTTTTGCCCGCGACTTTGTACACGCATATTCTGTTTTTCCCGTTCCCGTAGGAATTTCGGGAAATCCTCTCATAGTACCTCTACACCCTCCGAGGAACCTACATGCCAAATTTCAGCTTTCTACGACCAGTAGTTTCGGCTATGCGTTCTCTGTCAGTCACTCAGTAACGAAAGAGTTTTATATGTCACCGGAAAATAGCAAACGCTGTAAGATTATAAAATAACGCGTGATTTTTCTAAATAAGACACGGAAATACTGGAAACTATTGAATTTGGATGGGATTAATTGTACACAAAACGATTTTTTAATATCATCGAGAAAATATAATATAATAATGTTTTATTACAATCTTACGGAGTCTGCAATTTTCCAGTGACGTATATATTGATATCACCGAGGTTTGGCAACATAAGCTAGGGTTAACTTTGAAAAGCAAAGTCAGTCACCGATTAATAAAACAGCTGTTGATAAAAAACCGACAGTTAGATCACTTGCCATGAAAACAACAGGTTAAATTGAATACCCAAGCTTTCAGAAACCAAGTTAAAGCAAAAATTCAGAGTGAAAACAATCTTAGTCTTCAAGAAAAGTTTCTGCGCCCATAAAAACGATTCCAAACCAATTTAAGATAAACCAAATAAAATCTCTATCTGGGATCTAAATCTACTTCGAGTTATCGCTTTCAGAAACAAACTAAGATACCTACTATAAATTACTTGAGCAGCCAACCAGACAACCTTGTTATAACTTTACCAATAATAATTGGATTATAACTAAACAGAAATCTTACAATGGCCTCACTGAAGTTGTATTCATACAACTTCCCAGTTTGTGGGGAATTTAAATGTCGTGTTATTTTGAAGTGGGCTGTCCTCTTGTTGGTCCAGTTTGGGTTTTCAAATGATTTCAGAATTATATAAAATGTATTTTGCTTTGGGAAAAACAGTCCAAAACATAATTTTAAACAGTTACAAAGATTCCTAAATGTCTTTCTTTTTTATTATTTTTGATTGCAAAATTGAATATAATCTGATGGAAAGCGATATTGTGACGATGGAGCACAATACCAATATCAATCGCTTTATTCACCATGTTGCACCTACCACTATTCACCAATCGCATCAACCAATGGTTGACTGGTAGAAAATGCCTTTAGCATTAAGTCCGCCTCTGTAAATTTGTGTGCATAAAGTGTTAAACTAGACGTACCTATTCACTCTTGACTAACGACCTCTAGGTTATATATGTCACCGGAGAATGGCTCCAAGGTTATAAAATAACTTGAGAGATCGTAAACTCTACTCTGTAACTGTATAGTTTATAATATATCCGTGTCGGTTTGAGAAATTAAACTGGCGACTAATCAGCACTCTGGTCTACAATTTATCTGTTTTGGTGTGATAGTTAAATTGGAAACTTGGCCCCTCATTGGTCTTTGTTGGTGTGACCTCATATCTGAACAGACCAATGAGAGTCTTGTTTCCAGGTTTACACGAAAACGGATAAATTGTAGACTTGTGCTCTGATTGGTCGCCAGTTTATGTCAGCTTACAATTAATCGGAATGACTTCGACATATTATAGACTATCAAATTTTGATGCGTAAAAAGTATTCAAAATGTTCTGTTGACAATTTACCAATGAGAGTCTTGTTTCCAGGTTTACACGAAAACGGATAAATTGTAGACTTGTGCTCTGATTGGTCGCCAGTTTATGTCAGCTTACAATTAATCGGAATGACTTCGATATATTATAGACTATCAAATTTTGATGCGTAAAAAGTATTCAAAATGTTCTGTTGACAATTTATCGAGAGTTTAAAATCTCGCAAGTTATTTTATAATCTGACGGAGTTTGCCATTCTTCGGTGACATATATATAGCTATCAGAAAGCCCCCCCTCTCCCCCCGTAGCCCGTAGCAGTACGAACAATAAAAGCATTCCTAAAACGTTTTGTGCATCAGAGTGGGATGTCTGTTTGAAATGATACCATTTCTTGTCGAAGCAGATTTTTACAATTATTAAATGACGCGTATTATTAACACATTTTTCGCAGATTCCACATATTGCACGCCGATCCCGATTCTTGCCCATATGCTGTTTTCAAGAAATCGCGAAGATATTCATTAGATTGAAAGTCGAAAAATGAGCTTTCTAAAATAGTTAGTGAGGTAATTTTATATAAATAAATATTTACAACTGTTTTAATGAATACTTAACAAACTATACTTAATAGATAATTAAATATTTACTTATTTAATCTGGCTCTTGTAATTCTGAATATGCAACGTTAAAAGGCGACGAAGCACATTATTGGTGTAGGTATTCTGCTGAAATTGACTGTTTGCACTCCGATGACCCAGATACAACAAAAAACTGTTTGTATTTCGTAAAACTTGTGCGGAAATCGCTTGGACAACAAAAATTTGACGTAGAGTTTAATGAAAATATATGTTTAAAGTTAGGTAATATAGGAACCCCTTATTAGTTTACTCGTTAGGTTGTGTTACTCGATGTTTTAAGAATAATAATAAGAATTTGTGAATTAAGATTTTGTGATTCGTTATGTTAATAATAACTGAAATTCCCGTTTAAATATTTTTTTTTCTTGAAATCAATACTTATTAGATCGACTAATTTGTTAGTTATGTTATTTCCTTTTCATAAACAGCTAATGTAATAATTTTCCTAGTTTCTAAATTTCAGTACCTACTTATAAAGAGATCGCAAGTTCCGACGATTTTTTTTTAAATTGTGAATTTTACCCTTAAATACTTCTATTCAAAATGTGATGCAAAGGCAACGTAAGAAATTACATAGTTTAACTGAAAAGTATGTAGGAACTATTTTCTTATCCTCTCGTAGTATGATCGCAGATACTCTCAAAATAGAACGAACGTAAGAAGTAGAAATAAAAGTAAACAATAGAATATTAAATAAACACTTTTATCCGCAGCCCTCGGCAATCCGACTCACACATTACAGGCACAAACATCCAAAAATCCGACATTCAGAACACGGAACAAATATTACGACATACGAAAATATTGTTGGAATGTGACATGTTTTTTTGTATCATTTTTGTGTACACTAAGTGCCTTCACACTCGCCGTATCCGGCTGCCAGATGCCAAGTCAGATTCAAGCCCGGTGGCGAATGCTTGAATGGTTACCCGTGTATAAGGCTTCTTAAAAACACGGATTACCAGAGGGTATGTGGTGCTGACAATTCTAAAGGGGCTCTTATGTTTTTTCCTTAAATTTTAAATTGATGTTCTTATTTTGAATTCACGTCTATGATATATCTTTAGTCTATGGAGAGAAAAACAGTTCCTATATTAACGGACTTCAAAAAAGGAGAAGGTTCTCAATTCGACTGTTTGTTTTTTTATGCGATCATTCCACTAATTATGAATTGATTTTGATAATTATTTTTTTATTCGATAGCCTATCATTCGGAGGTGGTCCCACTGGCCAAGTCAGAATTTGATAATGGGATCCCCGGGAAATCGAGGGCAACCCTCAAATTTTAAAGGTACATACAATGTTTTTCTTATACTTTCTAGCGCAATTCAGATAACTATGCCTGGTAATAAACATCTCATCTTGCTGAGTCGATGATGGAAGGTATAAGTCAGGATCTGATGTTAAGATTCCAGGAGTAATGATTATTCAGCGATAAATACATCAATTGTCAACCGATTTGGATGATTGTTTTATTGTTTGGAAGAGTATTTTTCCAAACTGGTCCCGTTTCAATTTGGTGAAGAGCTGATGAATAACTTTGGAGGTAGGCAACGGAACTCTTCAATACATGATAGCAAAGCTCCCGGGATTGCTGAAATCGCATGTCTGTTTATTATTTACACAAGTTCATAAAATAACATCACGCCGGTACGCTGTGAAGGGGTACGCAGATGCAAACAAGTCAACCTGAATTAACATGTAACATGAACAATGAAACATTCCGAAATTAAAGTAATTTTATACTTTGTAGTGTAGTCGGTTATATTTTTTGTTTGTTTTTTTTTAATCAATCGAACAAAGCTTGCCCAAAACATAATGCCTCACAGGGAATCGCTGATTTCAATCTCAATATAAAAGCCGAAAAAAATATCACATTTCACAACAGCAGAACAGTTTGATTCAACTTATTTCCTCACTTCAATATCTGGATCAGATAGCCAATTTCCTGTCATTTAGGACCATTTTCGCCTGACATTATTGTCAGCCTTTAGGAACACGTTTCGTCTAAGGGTCTCGATTTTGCCCAATTCTATCCACATGTGGCCTTGGGGATCCCCATTCAATCTTGACCTTTCCTTGTGTATTTCAGGTAGGGTAGCCATTTTGAGTCAGGTTGAATTTATTAAGTAAGAAAAGGGATATTGGATATTGGAATTATTTATCAGATGGTATTGCTGTTTGTTTTAGTTTTGTTTTTATGTTATTCTTTACTTTTAAGGACGAAATAAAGTGTAACAACTTTTTAAAATAAAATATTACGCATCTCAAAGCGGGACAAACACATATGTTTTTTGCCCCCTTCAAATATTCAGTGCGTTATACACTTCTATATGCCAGCTATATTATGTCCTGTCAGTAATTTACATCTCATACAATAAAATAGGAACAAAATAATCGTCTTAAACCGGGCAAAAGCTTTGAAATTGGGCTGATACTAAGAATTAACTACACCTAGACGCGGCAATCTATTTCAAACAGTCAGCCGTATATCTTAAAATTATCATTAATTCTAGGATATATGATATATAGGTATACCGTATATCATTAAATTATCAAAACGGTGCACACAATGACAGGATAAATAAATCGTTTATTTAAAACGTTTGAAAAGGGCAAAGTCATATTTCAGATTGCAATATCCAAAAATAGTGAAACTAAAATTGACACCGCTTGTTCAAATTTTGAATGTGGAAATACAGTATTGTAACTGAACTGATTTTTCATTCATTGTTATGGGATTCTGGCACAAATCAGTTAAAAATGGGCTAAAACGAAAACCGAATGGTCCTATTAAATGTTATATGACATCGCAGTAAACCAAGGTGTAAATGGCTGGTAGCTTTGTAAAATTATGACTGCAATTCGGAGCGAAACTATTCATACATCTACGCCCAAAATATAAGGCATATCCCCTCTAAATTCCACTGCTGATCTAGAGATCGCATAGGTACAAACTACAAAAAAGACCGAAATGTCAGGTCAAAAAGACTTGACATCACACATATCCTAAATGGTGCTATTATAAGTTATCCGCAAGATTTGAACAGATACAACAGCTCGTTGTCCTGTATGGTGTCCGACTTAAAAGAATTGCACCAACCCATCAGTTCCCGTGGGTGTCGTAAGAGGCGACTAAGGGACTCACCAGAGAATGGGCAGCAGCATTATCTGTACTTCTGTGCATTGTAACAGCTACACCGCTTGCCAACCGAGGTGATTAAGGTACCCCCCTTAGGAGAGGTCTATGTCCAGCAGTGGACGTCTTTCAGCTGGTATGATGAACAGCTCGACAATAAGCATCGGGCAGTTGCCCACCAGACACAACACCCTTCAGGTCGGAGGATCCTCCCTTTTCAATGGAGGTAGCGGCACTTTACTCCCTGATCCGCATTACTGTATACCATTTTCTACCCTGAATGTTACTTCTTGTCCTAGAAATTAAAGTGAATCTGAGTTGCAGGCTTCAAAAACCGCTCATATAGTTTATATTGCACTGCAATGCTGCAGAGTGCACACTTTGTCTTTTCCTTTACTTGTTAAACTGTTTAAAGGCTTCGTAGAAAATTGGACGCTCCGCCTTTATTAAAACTTATGGCTGTTTTCTCGTCTACGTAGTCTTTTGTTTTGGTTCACAAAATTGGTTTTCTTCTATTTGATTTTGCTGCGAAATTATTCTTGTTTTCTATTTAGAATTGTATGTTTGGGAGACCTGAAGTACCTCTTTCTGAGCCTTTGGGCAGTACAGGCGTGTTATTATACGGTATGGACGTTTCGATCATTAAGCATCGTTGGCTGCTATGGTTTATTTTAATGATTTGTTATTTGAATCGTTATTTTTCCTACTCCGGACGCTTTTATCGTGCATTTTTTCTATATCGTTCTCACATATATGTATGTTTAATTTCAACAATAATGATGTAACCTAAACATTGTAAAACAAAAATGATTTAAAAGAGTGTCCGTGGACTTTCTTGCACGTTCTTTACAGCTTCATCTCTTTTGAATGCCCAACCTTGACAATTCAAAAGTGCCTGTAAATGGTTTAATTTAAATAAATAATTTGAGTTTGAGTTGTTAACATTCATATAATGATAATACGCATTTTCAGCATAAAAAACCAATGTCATATAAATTTTTCAACGACCTTATTTTTTTCATTTTGACACCAGAAGTTACGCGCTTTTATTTGGGTCACAAAAGTTCATTGTGTATCTACCAATTTTTAACTGAATCAGTCCATTCGTTTCGGACCTAATTGGCTTTGACAGTCGAACAATTAATCGTGAGTGATCATGTAAGAGTTCTGGTTTGGCGTTCGGGCGTACGGAACCTTGAAAATGATCGTTTTTAACTTAAATACACCATATAAATAAAAATCATGTCATATTCATAAATCAACTTTTAAGCGAGTTCCACGATGTGAAATGACTACAATTTTCTAAGAAATTAGTTCATACGCGGGAATAATATCGTGTAACCACATCAAGTGCCATTCAACGCAACTCTGAAAATTAATTGCAAAACTGAACTTGAACAAGTTCTAAGAAATAGCACTATTCTTGATATTTGCTCTTACGTCTTTAAGAAAATAGGTTTCGATTGAATTATGTAATGTATACGTAAATGTTTAGTACATTTTGTAATAGTTATGTATAGGTCGTCTGTATGGTGTCAGACGTAAAAGAATAGCATCATTCCATCACTTCCCGTTGATGTCGTGAGAGGCGACTAAGGGACTCACCAGAGAATGGGCAGCAGCATTCTCTATGCATTGCAACAGGTTCACTGCGATCGCCAACCTACCTGCTAAGCGTGGGGATTATGGCAACCCCCTTTGGGGGAAGCCTATGTCAGCAGTAAACGTCTTTCTGCGGATGATGAAAAACATTAATATTTATAATTAAAACTTCTACATACAAAATCTTAAGTAAAACCTCAAGGCCTGGTTGCGGTGAAGTATATGAAGTAAATGGAGTTTAAATACTAAACTTATTTAGTAGAATTATAGCCGAGGAATTTCAGTCGTTTGAGTTTCTTAGGAAAGTAGTAAATCTGGTACTAAACATTTATAATTTCCTGTTAAACACCGGCCATCACTATCCTGGTCTTGGCTTTATGTTTGGCATAGATCTTATTGTGATCCTTCGCAAACTTGACGGAACTTTGATGGTACAATTTGAACAATTGAAAATCTGTTCCATTTTTAAGATTTGTAACCAGAGAGCCAATAATTCTCGTACTTAAATAACGTTCAAATTCAAGACTATTCTATTCTATGTTTGTTTATGGCAATGATGCCGATGTCGACAATACATGATACACGAGTACATGATGATGTGCGTGGGGCGATTTCCGACTCATCATATTGAGACCTTCCTCAGGGAAGTGTTTTGGCCGAAGGGTGTCGTCTATCGGCGATTCCGCGGAAGGCTACGTGACACCAAGCAGTGCAACACGACGCCGTCAATTCGTGTAAAATAGTGTTTTCATTTTTGTGGTTCTTATAAATATGTATAATAGTCTGTAAGGTATTTATGTTATGGGTCTGTTACCTGAAATAAATGATATATTATTATTATTAAAACTACCAATGTCAGATGTGCTATGGAACAAAATTTTTTTTTTTAGTTAACCCCGAAGGGAAGGCTATAGTCTTTTGACCATATTGCCTAGTCTTACGTCCTTAATTTCTAGTGTTTTGTGGTAAACACATTTTAATGGTTTTTGGAGTATCTGGTAACATATATATCGATTCGGCCTTCCCGGCAAGTTTCAAGTGATGTAGTAAAATACTACAATAAAATTCTCAGCTCCACTCTCTCTCTCACCACAACCGAGATCGTGTCTGTTTCAATTATTCCACATATATTCCAGGTGCGTGGACACTTGAGAAACAAAACTTAATCAATTTACATCACAATATCCACTAGGAATCAATTTATGAATAATTAAAACAGCCGCTAAACTGCACTCGACAAAATCCCGCCAAAAACTCCCAATGGAACAAAGTGTGAGACCAAAGACAACAAACAAAGATTTTTTTAAATTTTGGGGAATAAAACCTTGTTAGTTTAAAAAGTTACAAAATAAACAATAAAAGCCAGATAAAAAAGATATAAATAAAAAGATTTTATGCAAAAACAAGAGTAATTTACATAATTATGTAAATACATACTTGTTATTGTCGCGGATCATATTTTTATCAAGTAACAACCTAACAATGACCTGCAAATTGCAACAAACACAAGAAAATTTGAATTTCGCGGGCTACCACTATGCAATCACCATAAGAGTCAGTCCAAGGCTCAATTTATGGTCCTCTTTTCACAACCCAAATATTATAATTCAAAAGTCAAGAAGTACAAACATTGTATGCTATTCGACAGTCTAAATGAGTTCCTCGGGGACCTAGGCAAACGATACGTCCAGGCTTCGTCGTCAAATTCTTTATCCGGCATTTTGTGCCAAGACAAACGAGTGAAAATTTACCCCGTTTCATCAAAACTCTAAGGCTCAGTGTAGAATTTATTATACCGAGACCCGCGTTTGATAAAATTGACGTCTTTTATGGAATGGAGGGAAAGAGGTAGGTAATTTTATGACAAGATAATAAACCACTTCTCAGGAAGGCTTACTGTTGGTTTTTATATCTTTTTTAATATTTTGTTCGAATCTGAAATATGTTTCGTGAAAGACGGAATATGTAATTCGTTTAGTAGTTAAGGGTTCCGTACCCAAAGGGTGAAAACGGGAACTTATAACCCACTTAGCCATTTGTCTGTCTGTTCGTCCGTATCCATAATGAAACTATTGGTATTTCTGGTATTGTATCCTGACAAAAATCCATACTAATATGCAAAACTCTGTATGTCTATCTGTCAGTCTGTTTATTAGCTCATCATATCTTAAAGGCTGAAATGATTTGGATGAAATTTGGCAAACGGGTAGACCATGTCCTGAACTAGGAATCAGAATACTTTTATCCTGAGAGTTTGCCTTGGAATGATGCCCTACTTTCACACGGTCGAAGCCGCTGGCAGAACAAAGTATTAAAGTCACCGATTCTAAAATATCTTGAGAGATTGTAAACTCTCGATAAATTGTCAACTGAACATTTGGAATACCTACTTTTTTACTTTTTTTTGGAATGAGTTCAAGAGATTATAGACTATCAAATTTTGATGCGTACTTATATATTACAAATTTTATTTTCGGTCGACATTTTTTTTTTCTCTTTTGTTCATTATTAATTAATCGACTAATGATCGACTCCGAAAGATTATAAAATACCTTGAGAGATTGTAAACTCTCTTAAGGTATTTTATAATCTTTTGGAGTTTGCCACATATTTTTTTTTTTTTTAATTAATAATATTAACTTTTCCATCTCTGTATGTATTAGAAACTGGATTATTTGTAAAAGCTAATCAACAATTATTTCAGAAATTTTCAGCAGTTAAGAGAACCCCAATTCGTACCCAATATCAAAATTTGTTATGTCAACACAACTGTAAAACTGCTTTATTGAAAAAGAGTTTCTTTGGGATTGCTCCAAATATTTATAATAAAATACCTGATAAAATAAAATGTATGCCTTTAAACAAATTTAAAAAGTCCCTTCAGGAATTATTACTTGAGAAGTGTTATTACAGCGTAGATGAATTTCTAAACGATATTTTGCTTGTGTAAAATCTAGAAATGGAATTTTAATTGTGACATTCTGAAAATTGAATTTAAATATTGACATTGCTATCTTTTTAATTTAATTTTTATTTTGACATTGTAATATTAATCCCACTTAAATTTTGACATTGTAATTATTCAACTTAAATTTTGACATTGAAATTCTGACTGAAACTTGATTTTATACTTATAATTTTAACTTGATTTATTTTGTTAATTGAATTACTTTATCTGATTGTTCCACTGATTTTGTACGCCATAAATGGCAAAACATGTAGCAACATCATCATTATATATAAGACCTATTTACTGTACTCATGTTTTACAAAATAAATCTAATCTAATCTAATCTTAATATATTTTGGTTGATACCACGGAACTCAAACCTAGCCGATTTTTCAGACACACCTAAATTTAGTCTCGTGTTTTCTCTTACGTAATTCAGGATGCATAAACTTTGTTATATTATAGATACATTCAAAGTAATAAAACGCAACACTGCATGAGAGAATATACTTGGTTATGTGCCACGAGCACAGTAATAGCCCTCAGTTGGCATTTACAACTTGATAGACCGTTCTCCAATAAAATTTTGATATATATTCCCACAGAGTCGTTAAATGCATGCAACCGACAACTGTGAGTAGGTGTATATACCACAAACCTATGGAGGATAATATTGATCATATTTATAATGAAGTGTATGTGTAATTAAAACAAAAGTTCCAACAATATGGAATGCTAGATATTAACTTTTAAACCCTCTTAAAAATGGAGGAAACTGTATTCATCTGTATGTATTTTTTACGTTCTTTTTTCCGTACGGCCATAGTATATATAGCCCTAAGACTGGCTAAACAACAATTGCGTACAGTCACAGCCGTCACAACTGGCAATGGGTATTTTAATAAACACCTCTATGCCATAGGAGTCACTGACAGCCCACTCTGCAGAGCCTGCATGGAGGAGGACGAGACAGCAGCTCATCTGCTTCTAAGCTGCCCGGTATTCGCGGATTACAGGGTTAAGTACTTCAGAAACCCAGGTTCCATCTGTGAGATAGTTAGTGACACCAAGGCGTTTCTGGCCTTCCTGGGGGAGCTGGGGTGGATCGAATGACACATTTGTCCCACCTGCACGCAAAATACGCGCTTAGTCGTGGAGTTGCGGAAACCAGCCCGAGTTACATACATACATACATACATACATACATATATACGTACGGCCATAGCTATGTTGTCTAAGAAACCATTTTTTTAAAGGTTTCAGTTGTTTCCGTTTAAACATGGTAAGGGTCTGATGATGGGTTCGAGAGATGAAAAGTGGAACTCCTCAACGGATGGTAAGAATTGATCTGTGCTTAAATATTTTTGTTGCTGGTTACATAAATATTGCAAAACCACTCGATCATTTATCATCTGAGATTCTTTGTCTGATTGTAGGGGATAAACCTTGATCCGATTATAGAAATATGATTTCGATAAAAGCATCATGGGCTACTTTATATCCAAAAAAACTGGCCAAGTGCTAGTCGGACTCTCACACGAAAGGTTCCGTACCAAAAACCGAAAAAAAATGTATCTTGTATGGGAGACCCCTTAAATTTTTAATTAACGGCAATAGAAATACACACTGTAAAAATTAGACTCTCTACCTATTACGGTTCTTGAGATACAGCCCGCTGACAGACAAACAGACAGGCGAACAGAAAAGGCTTAGTAATAGGGTTCCATTTTTTACCCTTCGGGTATGGAACCCTGAAAAGGAACAGGGTTTCTATGGTATACGCCACGAGTGAAGTCGTGAAGCATTGTTTTGTAATATTTCACAAAACTAAGCTATCTACACCGTTATGCTTCAATATATTTTCTAGTATAAAAATAACTAAATAAAGAAATGGGAGGTCATCGCATGAGCCATTAAGCGACAACTTCAAGTCATTAACAGAACCTATCCTGAATTTGGAACTACCTACCCCTTGACTTTTATGTCTCCTAAATTTAGGGTATCGACTCGCAACGAATACTAATGAAAGTACCTACTTCAGCAGCAGTAATACGTTCTCGAATTTATTATTTTTCAAATAGTTACTATATACTAACATAAACTACATATTTTGTATATATTAAGAGGGGATTTTCGTTTCTATAGTAAAATAAAGTAAAGACAAAAAAATAAATTAATAAAGGAAATAAAAATAATGAAAAGGGTTCTATATTTAATAGTTTGTTTTAATTCCGTTTACTTTAAAGTGATTTCTAATTTTACAGCAATGTTAATTATGTTTTTTTTTTACTACAACTTATTAGATAAATAATATAATTATCAGCTATTTATTGCGCGTCATTCATATCGATAACTGTAATCTAGGTTCTTATAAAATAATTACAAACACCTTCATTCCACCAAGAGTAAGGGTGGTATTGCCGTTGCGGAATTTGTTAGAAAGAGTCACCGCGGCCCTGGAACGCAAAGGGCTTTAGAAGGAAATCGGATGGGTTTTAGTCAGTAAGAGTCTGACACGCCCTTCCGCTTCACCCAGAGCGGAAGAAGTCATTTGATGATTTACCATCCTTAAAAAAAGGGGTGGTATTGCCAATAAGCGGTCTCCATTCAAGCCCTTTCTACCTCCTCATCAATATGGCATTTTTAACAACATACTCGTCAATTCAACAACTAATATGGCCGGCTCATAAAATATGGTAATTAAAGATTTGCCAACCCACAAATATTAATATCACTTTTATTCTAATAATAACCCCTCATAACAGTACATTCAGTAGTACCAGATATCCAAATCATTTAACACAACGAAATCAAACAAGTATGCATAACCAAACCAAATTGTTTTGTATGACCAAACTCAGCGCACTCGAACATAGCTCGTTATTTATAACAGCATGATTATGATAAACATTTCTATATTCCTAAATGACCCTCACTGCAAAGACATAAAGCTGAAATTCGTATAAACAGAAACCGTTAAAGTACATAATGTATCATCAATAAATTGTCTGCCAATACTCTCGATGAGTTTTTCGAGTTTATGGTATATTTATCATTCGTAAAGCAACTTCCTCGGTATAAAAAGTGTCCAATAAATTGCTGAAAAGACGGCCATTTTGTAAAATAAATGTTCGTATTGAAAGAGTCTTGTGTACTAGCCTACTTGGAGAATTTTCGCTATTCATTGGCTACTTAATCTTTATTTTTCTGGATCGAGGATTCAATATGGCGGCGACTGAGATGATTAAGGGTTCGTTTTTAGTTTTTCTTTTGATCTTTAGAAGGCTTTTTCTGTCTTTGAAGGAACTTTCAAATATACCTCTATTTGAGTTCGGTATCTTTTATGAAATCAAGAGTCTCTGCGGTACGTATTTATATAAAATGGTAGGGGAGAATTTGTTCGAAAGAGTCACCGTGGCCCTGGAACGCAAAGTGCTTTAGACGAAACAGGGATGAATTGTTAACTAAATTATCTCACACTGTTTTTCACTGCGGTTTTGCTTCCGTGGCCTATCACAAAACCCTAAAATTTTTAGGGATGAAGAATTTCTTTGGTGTTATAAGCAACAGTTTATTTACCCTATTGACGGGTTTCTGAAGAATTGGGTATGTAGAGTAAAGAACATAAAAAAAAAAAATTAAAGCTAAATATTGTCACTTTTTCAGGCTTAAGTAGAAATCATAACTCAACTTTCAGTATTTTATTCAAAAATCAAGGATACGACACTCAGTGATAGTTTCTTCACCTCGCGGATGGTATTGGGATGGGTCGCGGGATTAAAAGAAAAATTGCTGAATTGCAGGGTGATGGAGCGTCTCATGAAAATTTGGGCAGAATTATCTGGGAAGCCTATTTTTCCTTAGTGATGAAGCCTAAAAGGCCCTGCTACCATTTCCAAGTACTTATTTGTGTGATACAGGATTTTCGTGCTGTCTTAAAAAAGTTGTTTTATTAATATTTTATAATGACATCAATTTTAGCAAATCACGGGCTTATAGTTAAAACTATTATTCTATTATAAGTGGAAGATAAACAAACCATTAGGGTCGCGGGCTTCAGAAATATTTTTACTTTGGGTCGCCATCCAAAAAGGTTAAGAACCGCTGGTGTAGCTTGCCTGATATAGATACTTTTTTGTTCAGATATATAGTTTCGTTAGATATATATTCTAAGATTCTTCTTACCAGCTATAGAATGGTGGTTAACCATTTCTGTAAAACATTTTGTATCAATATCCAAGAAAATAAAACAATAATTAGTAAACGAACGACTTATTAATACATTGAATATCAAAGCCAATTCATTACCACATCTGGCTCTAATACTAATACTCATTAATTCGAGATTAATACAAAAGTAACAGAATATTATTAGAGGAGGTAATAATTCTCATTTTTTCCTCCTCTTCTCGTCCCCCGAGAAGGTGCCAATTGCGATGATAAAATACGGCATATTGAATTCATACCTGGATTCTTTATGTGGAATATAATAATTCGGGACGAAGCAGAACTGTCCAATAAATATATGGATAATAATCGCACGAATAAATTCCATTATTATTGGATTCAAATTGGTAATTGTGACAAAAATGGAACGCCACATTTTAGAGTGTTAAGTGCCCCATTTTTGGATAACGACCACCGTTTAAGAAGATTTAGGAGAATTTTCTCCTTTTTTTAAATTGGACTGTGGCAATTTTACTCATTTGATAGATATTGGAATCGGGATGTTTGATTTAGATCCGTGTGTACCTTTTGAATAAAAGAGACCAGTTATGAAATGATATTAAGGTGTTTACACGCCAATTTTCAAAGGTAGGAAAATTCATGCCAATTTTCCTCCTGAGCCAGATAATAATTTCTTCACCTATAGATTACGGAAAAAGAGATAAGAAGTCATAATAGAAAAATATGTAAGTGTATGTATGTGTGTTAAATACGGTGTTATAGCAATTCCCCAAAAAAAAAACAAATATGTGAATAAATCCCCAAAAATTCTAAATATAAAAGTAGTGAGATCAATAAATAATAGGCAAAGTATTCTACAACTGCAGAATAGTCCATGACTCTAACATTGTGTCTTTTGACAATACCAGTCAACAGAGAGCTTGGATCGTTCCTGACCTATGAAAAAGATGAAACACTCGAAAAATTGTTTTCTTAAAAAGGTTACTTATTTTCAACTTTCAAGTTTTTTTCTACAACGTCGATTTTACAATCAATTTTATAATGAAAAAAACTTGCTAATTTGCCTACACACTGCGTGCGTAAGGCCGGAACTTGGCCTGGCGCACTACCGTACGTCTAGATATAATTCGTTTGGAATTCTTTAAGCGAAAGTCCGACTCGTACTTGACTGGTTTTTTCAAGTAATGCCCCCAATGAGCTAAAAGTGTTGTATTTAACCAACCATCCATAGAGCACTTATATTTAAGCAACTGGGATCGTTAACTAAATATTAAAACTCACAAATGCTCAGCAACTGTTATTTGTAACATAACATAGATGTTAGCGACGCGCTTATGATTTTTATATTTATAGCTAATACGTAAAAACATTTATGTAAAACCTAAGTACAGATGAATGGGCCGCTGGACCCCCACCCAACACGCCGACAGTTCAGTCCGTGCGAGCACCGCAAGCGGGCGTGCTTGCGTGTGTTTACCTCGTTTGTTAACATTATCCGTGTTCTTTTCGAAATATAAGTTGTCCTTCTCGTTTCAATTCGCAGATTACCATCTACTACCAGCTACAATAAATACACTTAGCGCTAACATTTGTGCGCTAAGCGAAACTTATTTAATTCTATTTTCTAATCATGTAAAAAAATGCATAGGTACAAACCCTTCTAGAATAAATGCATACAACATTCCCATTTATCCAACAATGTCAACATTTATTAAAACCAACACTATGTAGGTCAAGTAAATATGCTGATTTCTAATTACAAGCGGTCACGAAAAACACTGTACGTAATTATAATCCCTAAAGTTAATTAACACGCGTCCTAGCGTATGACGTCACTAAGTTTTAAGAACTCCTCCGTAAGTAGATGTTTGTGACGTCATCGTTGGCCTTGATACAGTTCTGCGATAGTGCTCTGGATTACATCAGTTGAGACATTTATGTAAATGTCTAATAATGTTTAACTGTGTGGAAGAGATTGTTTTGTCATAATTTTTCAGGTTGGGGGATGGTGTATCAAATCTTTTTGTCCACTGTTCCCCCATTCCTTCCATTGCTCTCTTTGTTGAGCTTCTTAACGCCAATTCACTAAGAAACCGTCCTCACCAGCAGACATGGCCTTGATCAGTCCCAATTGAATCATGACAGCTTTTTTGGCTACGTTAGCAATTTGCGTTCTGTAGCGCAGCGTGGTTGTTCTTACGTTACAAAAGTATTTTTATCGTACCAAATAAACAATTTCCAGGCATCCTGTTTGGTTCTATGAAATACGTAAGAAATCTCAATAATACTCACAAAAGCTTAAAATAAACCAAACAAATAATGCATTTAATTTAATTAGCCATTTGTAACAGTCACTTTGAAATGTCAAGGAATCGTAACATAAAATTAACTTTTTAATTAAAATTAATTTATCATAAAGAAGTCAAATGTCAAGGAGTCCTGTCTGTATTAAAAAAAAATAAGCTTGTTGCTCATTCCGTTGCAACTCTTTGCAAATTTTTAGATGAATTATATTTTTCTAAGGATCAAATCGGGCTAAAATAATTTGATAACTTAGATCACCAACGGCATTGCTCTCTCTAAAACAGATGATCAATAAAAACAGACTTCTCAACACGAATTGCTTTATTTAATCCCCCTTTCCCTCCCAACTTCTTACACCGTTATACTCCATTACCCCATATAAGGAACGCCATAACGGTCTTTGACCATTGTTCCACCGTAATGGGCCATATTTTCACCTATTTGTCAGTCATCTCATAAAATAACTGCCAAGTGTGTATTGGATTTGTTATATAGGGTTCTGCAGTAAGCATGAATGTCAGGACACAAATTAATATAATCTAAATTCTACCAAATAAAAAAATGGCAGCAGGAAATCGTGAATATCAACTGGGACGATCGATTATGCTGAGCTCCTTTTGGCACAATATTGCTATATGTACTTAAGTTTTGATATTTTCTATTTGTAAGGTGTTTTTTTGTTGTTATTATTTTATTATTGTGCTAATAAATGCAATTTTCTTTCTTTCTTTCTTTCTTTTATATGAAACTTATTCATTGCTATTTTAGGGTCACATGTCTGAATGAATTAGGTTTAAAGAGTCTTTATTTTCTCACAAGAACATGATACAGTTCACTTATTTGTGATTAAAATTTAACAAATTTTTTAGAAACATTTAAGCATTAAAGGTTTAAGTTACACATGAAAAAGTGCAGAAAAATAAGTCGTGTTACTATCTCAATCAAGATCTATTTAAATACGACCAGTTAATGATTGTTTGGACTTTAAAAGCGACTGTGACATCTGAGTTTGTTTCGGTGTGTCTTCTCAGGGTAGTCAGCTAGGAAACACCGGCCTCATCTAGTTTAAAATTACCCAAAAAGATTGACGTGTAAAAGTGTTATGTTTTACCTACTTGCAAAATAAATATCATTTATCATCATCATTTATGAATATCAATAGTAATGTTCTCCGGGTTTTAAAAGTATTCGTTCCAGTTCTACGACTATACATTAAGTCATAACCCAGTACATATACATTCCTAAACCCTCCTAATATCTCTAGAAATTCTTCCGTGCTGAGAGCTGTGATGTGTTTTGTTAAAAAACTTGCTTCATCTTTTTAACTGACCGACCTTGACTATTCAAAGTGCTCTTAAATGGTTTTTTGCCACCAGTCTTTTGGGTACACTTCTAGTCGACAGCGATGCGGATGAATTTTTTGACGCCATATTTTATGGTTAATTTAGTAAGGAGTTCTTATTTTTATTTCTAGTGTATATAGTAAGTTAAGTATTTATTAAAATAGTTGAAAACTGAGCAAACTGACGGGCTGGCGTTTTGAGGGACTGTCTTTATGTAGAACTTTGACGTTCAAAAAGTTCTGGCACTCAGCCTAATTTGAATAAATGACTTTTGAGTTGTAAATATAAATGAAATTAATGATTTTGATTTTAGTTTTTTTTTATCGCTGAAATCTCTTAAGGAACCCCAAAACCAGTCCATTGATTCTCTATTAATAGGATCATAACGCCATCATTTTAAGAGGCTATTCCATGTGACGGCCTATTCAATCGTACTAATATATTTTACTGCCGATGAGGTAATATTTACTGTCACGATACGATTGGTATTTAATCAGTGGGGGAGTTAAATGTTCCTCCTCTGATTAAATGCTGGAATCGATTGAAGCTATTGGGGTGTTTTTGTAGGCAATAAAAAGGGTAGTTCAGCAACGTGTTACGTTCGTGATTGATGTTCGATTCGATCTTGTTCTTCTGAAGTTTTATTGGTAAAGTTTGGGATTTTGTGTTGAACTAATTCGATAAGAAAGAATTTGTGTGGGTTAGTTACTAGTTGGTAAAAGGGCTGTCTGTCTGATTGAGGTTGGATACCACCATTTAAGGGTCCTTGAAGCAACTGGCGGCTGCTGGTCTTGTCGGTAATATGTTACAAATAGTGACAGCATGTTGCAGTGAAATTAGGTATAACTGTAACCTTTTTGGTGTACATAATACCTAAGTTCTTGAAATACTGTCAAATAAACTAACTTTTCCTAATAATAATTTAATATGAACAATATCAGGTTTATAAACTAGTAGGCGGGAAAAGATCAAGTTATTCGGTGAACCCTTGGTTGACTGTTAAAGAATGCCTAAGGCATTAAGTCCGCCTTTGGATTTTTCCATTGCATGTATATCTATATATATATATAGTATATATATAAAAATGAACCCCTATTTCTCCTACTCACTCTAACTTGAGAATGGCTTGATCGATTTAGCTAATTCTTGTTTTTGTATTGTTCGCCAGAATACAGGGAAGGTTTAAAAACATAAAAAAATAGGTAGGTGGGTAGGGTAGGTAGGTACCTACGTAGGTAGGGTAGGAAAATAGGGTACGGTTGGTAGGGAAGGTAGATAGGGTAGATAACGGTTGACGGGAGGTGACGCGAGTGAAGCCACGATCACAGCTAGTAGTTTTAATACATTTTAATACCTGCAATTGGTGAGTGTGTCCAATGCTATTAGTTACATAATAAATACCTAAGAAACACTGTATATAGAGAAGCTGTTGGAAATCTGAATAAATTAATAAAATAAATAAATAGAACAAAATAAAGCTAGGTTACTCATCATCATCTGCCTAGCCTTTTTCTAACTATATTGGGGTCGGCTTCCAGTAAAACTGGATTCAGCTGAATACCAGTATTTAACGTGGAGCGGCTGCCTAACAGACCTCCACAACCCATAAACTGGGTAACCCGATACTTCTTGGCAAGACTGGAGTCCGATTTACTGACTTCTGACAATATGTAATGACTGCCAAAGATCTACAAATGACAGCCGGGACCAACGGCTTAACTCATTTGGACACATAATTAATAAATATTCTGAAGGAGAATCTCGGTAAGCTGCCATCCTATCATTGTTATGGAAACCAAACACATAACATAATATCAGGAACCTAATACCTTACCTTTTATCAGTACATGGCAAAAATATTAAAAAAAAACGACGATTTTTTTCAGAATATTTTGACAATGGATTATTAACTTGACGCGATATTCGTGATGGAATCAGGCTCTCAAACAAATTTCGTGGTTCATTGATAATTTTTCTCATTTTCCGACACACAATTACCTACCTTATAACCTTAAGATAAAGATGGTTTTGGTGCCTGAGTAAAATATTTTAGAGTAAACGGATTTCAGGGTAGGTGTGTATAAGGTAAATTGATGTTGACAATGTAATTTGGGTCTCATTTGCTTCATACAACGCTAATTCGTGTTGTACAAGTATGATTTAGTGGGATGTGTAAAGTAACTTTGTTTCCAATTAAATTGAACGGGATATCTACTGTATCAATTATGGGGAAATGCGAAATGCTTGTAGGAACTTTGGTGATTTGCTTTGATTGCACTGATTTTACAATAGGCCTACACAAAGCGATATTTCATTAGCGATAGTTACTTTTGAGGAAAAATATTGAGATTTGACATAATATATTGAGAAGCAGCGTAGAAAGCAGAATAAGAATTGAGATGCGCTTGCCAATCTTGCTTGACTATCACTACATATTATAAAAAAAAGTCCTCCGCCACGTCTGTCTGTCTGTCTGTTCGCGATAAACTCAAAAACTACTGCACCGATTTTCGTACGGTTTTCACCAATGGATGGGGTTATTTATGAGGAAGGTTTAAGTGTATAATTCGTCCCAAAATTCCTACGGGAACGGGAAAATACGGAGTCGCGGGCAAAAGCTAGTGATATAACCAGGATAACATCCTGTATATGAACGCATATACAGGATGTTACGTTGCCAATTTAGAGTACGGACAACGGTCCGTTTAGAGTACGGTCGGTAAAAAGAAGGTAACCATCATATACCTGCGGGTATATGATGGTTACGCGTTTGTTTTATCGTGCTACCGATTAGTACCGATAGTGCTTATGCTGTTTTTTTCGAGCTGGTGAGGTTGGTGCATGACACGTCAATGTGTATTACGTCTTTGGCGCTTCTACACTAAACGGTACATGGTCATCCCAAACAAGTGGCAGTGACTCACCCTTGGACGGACAAGCCTACTTTCTTTTCATCACCGTTTACAGTCACCCTCATTTATCTCCAACCCATATTAAACCTAATTGCTCTTAAAAACCCTCAACGCTAACAAAAAAACTAACGTAGCACAACTTTCTGCACCTCGTTACTCTGTTCCCATTTACTGGGAGATAAAGCTCGGGCGACGCGTCCGCGATAGGCTTCGGCCAGGGTGAAGGGCAAGCGCGATAGCGGTAGCGAGCTGAAGTATTAAACTCATGAAACCGCCGTTTGCGGCAATACTGAAGTAATAAAGCGATCATCTATTGTTTTATCCGAGGAAACATGACTATCTCCTACTATCCGCTATAACAACTTGCGATGCTCTGTGGCCTTCTAAGTGTCATTTTTCGCCAGAGATGTGCGAAAATCCACCAATGGGATCTCTACATTTTCCTAGCCGGGCTTAGCGTAGCTCTGGTGAGAAAAAGTAAACAAAGCTAGCTATTTGTACATACAAACAAACAAGCGATCATCCTACTGGCCCCTTCTACCATCGGACATCTAGACGCACTGCAAGTTACCATCCCTACCTTGGTGCTATTCCACCAATTCGCACTAAACGTTTCAAAACGTCTTTTATAATGCGCACAGCAAAGGAGTGGAACTCTCTGCTGCGCCTGTGTTTCCGAACGCATACAATCCTAATCTCTTCAAAATCAGTGTGAACAGGCTTCTTCTGGGTAAGCTCGCTCAATCGTCGACTTTGTCTCTGTCATCTACGACCTAGACTAGAGTCAAGAGCAAACCCATCTCTAATAAAAAATAGATGTATGAGAAAGACGCTTATCTTACCTGAGCACATTCTGAACGTGAACAGCTGAAAAAAGTCAGCTACGCTTCCTTGCATCACTCAGCTACACAACGTTTTAAGTAACCCGCATCACTCTCTTCGCACAACTTTGGTGGAAACGACCACACATTTTCTCAGCGCCACTATACATCCTCGCACCGTCTAAATCGCCTCTACTCCTCACATCTTTTAGGTAGAAAATCACCCTAATCGCGTCCGCTACCGCGCTCGCTCCCGCCCTCGTCACCACGCGATCACTCTATGCAAGGCCGTGGACATACCTCTCTGACTTCATATTGTCTGGCCGTACGACCTATTTCCAAAAATAGCTGTCTAGTGCCTAGGTGCCTACCCACAGGCCCAAAACTTAGACTGCAATGTAGGTCGTCTGTCTAAATCGATGTTGTTATTTTAGTGCCTAAGTTTTGGTCTAGTTTAAACGGACTATGGACGGCTTGGGTTATCGGTAAATCCAAATAAAAAATACCACTTGACTGCTTGTCAGTAGCTTTCCCTGCTTGAAAATCGAAATTTGGCGCACGGGAAGTCACCCTGGATTAGGACGTACCATTTTTTATTTCGATACCACGCTTCCTGCGCCCAGATTGCAGTTCAGCCGTTGAGTCTTATTATTTACATTTATCAAATGACCAGGCTTCCAGGAAGTAGCGTGATCGTCCTTGTATTCGTGAAAAAGTGTTGAAATAGACTGCTTCATGAAAAAAAACTAAAAGAGGAATTAACGCCTGGTTCGGAAGCTCCCTTGTGTTTGGTTGTATGGCTGATAAAAGGATAAAGAAACGCTGCAACAACATCACAACCGAGCAAGCTTGTAGCAGAGCAGCTTCTTTACAAATGCATTAAGATTCACTTAGTGCAAACATTTCTGAGAAAACTAAGTTAAAGTCTGCAAAGAAAAGACATTTACAGTAGAAGAACAATTGGGAATGCAAGATCTAGAACAAAACATTACAAATGCAGACAAACTGAGTTAAACTACCATTATCTACTACTAACAATCGCTTAAATGTGCTTCTAAAGCTCTTATGCGACAATGCAGTTTCTAAACATATTATAAGGTACAGTTGAAAGTTGTGTCATAGAATAGCTAGATACAGAAGCTCCGCTCGATACAACGCACGCACCCATATAAACGCTTCACGTACAGCTATAGTAGGCGCCAGATAATCGTGGAATAACGGTCATTGACCCACCTACAATTATTGACATTTTTAATTTGAAAAACGGAATTAATGACACAAAGCTGTCCCGAATCATCATCTCTCGTGATCCTTAACATTGTCTAATAATGAAAAACGATTCATATTTAATTGTTCAGGTACCTATGAACAGTTATTAGGGAAAGGTCAATATACTTTATTCCACATTTATCTGGCGCCTACTATAGTTCAAGCGCGCTCGCGACTGTCATTTGTTTGAGATCGTGTCGTACGTACGTGTTTATGTGTGCGTACGCCTGTTATCGCACGTTGTATGAAGTCGGCCTTCTGTTCTTTTCTATTAAGTGGTACTGCCGAACTAAATTCAAATATTGTAGGAATATAGAACGCCAAAACGTGGAGTGCAATTTTATCTCGATGTATTTTGTCGATAGACGTAATCCAGATTGCTGTGAAGTTCGTTAGACGATTTGAATTCGAAAATGTTGGGGGAAAAGTTTTTCGTCTGGTTTCCTCCGCAATTTTTCGAATGAGAATCTCTTTTACAATAAATCTATAAATTATTTATGAAAGATACTCCCTTTTTCGATGGTAAAATTTCGAAATCAAGCTTATTGGGTTCCTATGGGCCTGTCATCATCAGCCGAATGACGTCTAATGCTGGATATAAACCTCCCCGAAGTGCCACATCAACATCCTGTGCATCTCACATCCAGCAGCTTTCATCTTGTTGACCTTCCAAAGCTGTGTCTGCAACAAGCGTCTACAGAACTTTTCGTCCCCATCAACCATCCATTTTGCTCGCATTGTGCCCTGACCAATTGCTCACTGCCCTTGAATTTGGCCAATCTTCGGGCTATATCGGTAAACTTTTTCGTAAATACTTGAAGCTTTTCAAAAGGGCAAATACGAGCTGAAATGAGCTTTGTCAATAAAAATGAGCTAGCCTTACAGATTGCCCGTTGCAGTTCTTTGAGTAGCATTGTTTGTTTGTTTGCTTCGTAAAGAGAGGCATATATGTGTATGAACATGCGATTGTCGCGAAGTATTGAAGCGATTCAAGTATTGTTTGCTGTGTTGTCCCTTTTCAGAAATTCTTAGAATGGGTTATTTATGGCTAAATGTAGTTACAGATAAAGACATTGACAGTTTACTTCATTTTTAACCGCCTTCAAAAAAAGGAACCGATTTGACATTTTTTTTTATGTGAAAGGATATACTTTCCAATTGGTTCCATTGAAAATTCAACAAATCGGTTCAGTACTTTGAATTTCATCAAAATCGACTTTAAATCAAAATAGCTGGAAAAAAAATGTCATCTAAGTAAATGAAATTGCGTATTTTGCTTTCCTGTAACTAGGTGTGGTATCACTAAAAGGTGAAAAATAAAAAAAACTTTTACGTTCGCATTCTAGAGATGTTTTTTATAGTTTTCAAATACGATGTTAAGTAATAAATACGAGAATTTTGTCTGTTTTAATTGCATTAAATTTTTGCTAACGTCACCGTATTAATGATGCAAATGATGATGTAATTGCCGAAAGTACTATCAAAATAAAGTATTTTCTAGACAGACAGTTTAAAAATAAACAACTTTGTTCACGTACCATACTATTTTTACTTCAAGGCACTCAATCCAACTGCACATGTTCGTCATAAGTAGTGACAAGAAAACAAACAACTACAATATTTCTTTCACATCAAAGCTGCAGTACAAAGTGAAAAACGTCATACTTCGAAACTACTAACAAATCATTCACTCTCGTAAACTCTGATTTTTCCGAGGAAACACGAAAATACCCGATGATTGATGATGTCGTCATACTGACTCAATTTTCCGACACGGTTTTTGAATGATCAAGGGTGCTAGAAGTTTCAAGAGGTGTCCATGGAGTAAGAAAAATTCTGCAATTGCATTTCCAATGAACGAACTTAACTTTTTTTTCTATTTTACAAAAAATAATTTCCATAGACTTTTTTTATTTTTACTCACTGCTGACTGACTAAGTAAGAAAATGGTTCCAGAGATTATGTTTTTTAATATTTCTAGAGAGAAGATGACTGTTAAAATATAAAATAAACAACAATTATCAGTAAAAATCTTCAATAATTCAGACAATGTCCAGTAATTTATTAGCAGTGATAATCGGGCGCTAATATACTTAAACTTTACTTTTATTCCCACAAAAGTATAATACGGACATGATTTTCAGAATTCCGGATCCCGGATTGTTCGAAATTCTTGAGATTGCTAATAATGCCCGCATACAAAATAAAGTTAGAACTCGTTGTGAGCTCTCATTGTAATTTTTAAAGGTATTCAATTTGTTTTGAATAAAATAAAGATACGTTATCAAAATAACCACTGTTACAATTTCATTAAGTTTGTCATAGTTGTTTTTACAAAATTGTTCAATTCCGGGAACCCGGGATTACTTATTTATTCAGAAAGGAATGTCCATATTATTCTTTCACGCGAGTGCGAATTCTACTAATTTTCATGAAACGTTTGAATTGGCACCTCAGTCGCAATCTGTCAAAAATGTATTACAAATAAAGTTTTACACACGCGGGTGTAAACGCGACCTTTGAGGGGTTAAAAATTACTAAAATAGGCCCTATGTTTCAAATACGAGTCATCATCGAACAGAAACAAAGCCCATGCAGGATGAAATGTAATCAATGCAGTGTACTTTGCTTGATTTTCTTGATTGGTCAAATTAACGTACAATCAAGAGAAGGCCATACAAATTACTGCTTCGCAATCCTGAACGTTTATAATATCATGACATATTAACATTCATGGCACGTCATTGTCAATTGAAAGATTTTTTTTTCTTCGAGACGTGTATATCTAACGAAGCCATTAAACCGTCTAGGTTAAGCATTCAATAATATCGTTTTATACGTGTCATCATCATCATAATTTCAGCCGAAAGACGTCCACTGCTGGAGATAGACCTCCACCAAGTGTCGTCAGATCGACCGGTCTTGTGAGTTGCGCATCCAGCGGATTCCCGCGACCTTTACCAGGTTCCTCAACCTTGTATCCACGTGTCAAGACCTAATTATTTTATCACTTGCAAAAATACCTCAAATATGCTTAACTGCAGCTAATTATCTCATGAATTAGCATTGATTCTATAGAATGCTTCAACTGTGTATTAAATTACGATACTTTTTAAAAGACGTTTGTCTTCGTCAATAATAAAATCATCGTCAACATCTGCCTTGTATTTTCCAAATTATGCTAATGGCTAGTTTCCAGTAAAACAGGCGACTGAATACCAGTATCTGCATGCTATTCGATATTATCGTTAAAAAAATATATAAGGCGCTTCATACACGCAAAGATTAAACATTAAAACGTCCTTGGCATACAGAATAAGATCCCGCTCTCGCAGAATTCATGTCACGCCACCGTTAAAGTACGGAGATGCAGTTTCCACGAGGCCACAGCCGTTCGACGCGCCGCAAACGAGCCGAGTCCAGGGCCTTGACGAAAAACTCAATAAAGACGGAATTTGTTCAATGACACTACCAGATTAAATGTGGAGAACTGTAAATAGGGGAAATTGAACGGAGATATAAACGTTCTAGGTATTGTAGTACTTAGGCATTTGTGTCAAGGCCTGGCTGTAAGGTAGTCATCTACATTATTTTTGGCTGGTATTTATGGCTTAAAAACTATTAAGAATTAATATTTTTTACCCTGGGAACACTGATCACATTACTTTCATTTTTTGTATTCTACGACTCCCAACTGTCACGGCGTGTCTTGCTACATCTGAGGGCTCCTTCTTTGCTTGCATTACTGCTTCGCAGAAGGAGGTGACTGCTTCCCATGTCACGTGCTATGTTACCACCACGGTGAAACCATTTATTATTATTTTTTATTTTGTTTTATATTTTTTGTTCTGTTGCATCGAGCAGATGTTTTATCTATCTATCTATCAAATGAGCATCATATTTAGAACACCTCGCCCCGTTGTTACAATCCACGCTGCTATTTTATTTTATTAGGAAAGAAACCACAAACACGTTCTAAATATTAATGTTAGCATCACATACTAATATTTATTCGAGTCACGAGTTAAGGAATGCAATCCCGCAAGGCCATCTCACTGTCGCGCCAGGCCACACATATTCTAGTCCAAGGCCTAGGGTAAGAAGTGAAATTGGGTTGACTCATGTTGGGAGTAGATCAATAACGATAAGATAATGTAACTTGAAGATAGTTCTGATATGAAAAGACAATTGACTCGTTCTTAAGGTACAAACGGCGCCATACATTCATATACCTTGACTATTGTCGCATTCGACAGACGCGCGCGGCTGCGATCGGCCACGATGCAAGGAATTGTACCTTTAAGGTGCAAGACCTCGGAAACAGCACCGCTCAAAAAAATGTCAGCAAAGGAGGAGACGGGGCCCACTAGGGTCAGAGCCTGCCAGGGTTGCGGCATTTGTTCGAAAAAGTCACCGCGGCCCTGGAACGCAAAGGGCGTTAGAAAGAACACGGATGGGTTTTATTAGTCAGTAAGAGTCTGAGACGCTCGTCCGCTCCATCCAGCGCGGAAAAAGTACTTTGATGATACCCCATCCTTAAAAAAAAGACTCTTTTGGAATAAACATGGAGTAATTGTCCCAACTTTATTTTTCACGTAGTGCAAAATAATAACAAACTGTACACTAACACTGTCTTCACTTTTAATAATCGTATAAATAACGAGTATTCGAAACACGCGAAAAAGTCACGCTACATAATTTTTTCAAACTTAACACGTTATACTGAAACGAAAACGAAGTATTTTTAATTAAAATTAAACATATCGCCTTGAGACTTCATATTAATTACTATTTTTACATATCACTCGAAAGTTCAAGTGAAAAGGTTATTTCATTACATGTATGTTTCTTTTATTCCATTTAATTTTGATAATATATTTATTTTGATGCTACGACTTACTTTTGCCCGTGACTTCCCGTTTGTTCCCGTAGGAATTTCCCGTTCCCGTATAGCCTTTAGCTATGAATGTGGCTATCAAATACAAAAATATTTTTTCTAATCCAACTGGTAGTTCCAGAGATTAGCGCGTTGAAACAAACTCTTCAGCTTTATTATTAGTACATGGAGTCACTTAGTTTTGTTAGCCCGTTCCATCAACGTACTATAAGACGCACGGCGATGCGGCACGGGTACAAGGTGGATATCCCTGGGCATACGCACAAAACGTTTTGAGAATACTTTCATTGGGCGTACAGCTACGGATTGGAATTCCTTGCCAAAAGTGTATGCCGATGGTTGTGCGGCCTAAGACATGGCATTTCTGAAACTTTGTAATTGCATGAATCACCATTTAATTTTGATTTTTTTGTCGCCAACACTGTCCTACTTTGGGTAATAATATTATATATGTAATTATTTCAGCTATATTTTTCCTGTGTTACCAACGGGAACACAACGTTGATTTATTGGATTCGTTTTTACAAAATAACATTGTATGTTTATTTGTAGTTAGTCGTCTATATTTTCAACTATTCGCTTATTTATGTGCCTGGGTCAGCGTGTTGGGAATTAATGTTTAATGAATGTTATTGAAACAGGTAACTGTATCCTTAATTAAAATGTAGATTTGTAAAATATGTAAATAACATATGATGAAAACAATTACCAAACGCAACATTTGTTAACATTTAGCTAAACGTAGTTTGGGTCTCTTACACAACAATATACGTCCCTAATCTAATCTAAGATAAGATATAAACTGGCTTAATGCAAGTCGGACTCGGTTCCGTAAGAATCGTAAGTTTCGAATTCGGGTTACAAAAAAAAAAAAAGTGTTTTATACATTGAAGTGACTCAGTCTAATAGAATCGAATTATATAGCCTTTTCCCAACTATATTGGGGTCGGCTGCCAGTCAAACCGGATTCATCTGAATATCAGTGTTTTACGTGGAGCGGCTGCCTACCAGACCTCCACAACCCATTAACGGAAAACACGGGTACTTCCTGGCAAGACCGGTGTCAGATTTTATAGCTTCTGACAGTCCGTAACGACTGCCAAAGATCTACAAATGACAGCTGGGACCAACGGCTTAGCCTGCTTTTCGAGGCATGGAGGAGTCTTGGTATGTTAACATGGTCACCCATGGCCAACCTCGGCAATCGTCGCTTAACCTAAAAGATCGACCCATGCGGCTGTTATTATTTAGTTACGAGCTTTTCGTTCGGAAGTACGGAACCGTAAATAGAACAAACCAATCAAATAGCATAAACAAAAGCAAGAAAATGTCGGCTTTCTTTTTATCAGTAGCATTAAAGTGCTTGCATGCACGCCACTTCTGGCTACCTACTTTATTTAGCACTTAACAAAATGTTCAAGGTAAACCTGAATAATATAACAAAGCTTAAACTTCATGTTTTGCGGCTTCCTCGGCACACATTAACTTTGTCATGGCTGTCAAAATTCTAAATTAAACAGCGTCTCATGAAATTAATTTTCTGGGTTGCTCAATATGGAAGCATATTTTGTATCCGTGTACATTTACGAGACCGAAGGATCGCCAAACTGAAGTGGAATTGGCACCACAATGCTAGCAGAACAGATGGTTGATGGGACGAAAAGTTCTGGAGTGGCGACCGCGTACCGGAAGACGCAGCGTTGGAAGGCCTCGCACAAGGTGGACCGATGACCTGGTGAGGGTCGCGGGTAGCCGATGGATGCGAAACGCGCAGGACCGGTTGTTGTGGCATTGTATAGATTGATAGCCACATTCATGACGACTGTTATAGGCTATACAGAAACGGGAAATTCCTACGGGAACGGGAAAAAACGGGATATGTGCGTACGAAGTCGCGGTCAAAAGCTACTAAATAAATAAACGGCTTAACGTGCTTTCCAAGGCACGGAGGTAATTCGGTGTATAATTATCTCAGCTTCTAAGTAATCAGAAACCCTTGAACCGAACCAACTGTATTACATTTAAGGTCATTTAAAATCTAGATAACAATATCCCGGTTGAGAAGCGATAGGCCTTCAGCCAAGCCTTGATCAGACTGTCAGTAACACTAAAGTTCATTATGAACTAGATACTGAAACGAAAGACAGCCTGACATGGCGCCATTGTGTAAAAGGCCAGTGTCCATCAATGGACGAATATAAACACTTGATAGATATTGATTGATGGATCACTTAACGCGCTAAACACAATGCCCTGTTTACTAAATATTTCATCACTAAAATACCCACTTATAATACAGATTACTCCAAAATTAGAGGGAACCATAATAAACAATGTTATCGTAACGTCTTCTTGAGAAGAATAATGGTTAGTGTATTACAGGCCGTTACGTGAACTACGCGTTTACGTAAGAGTTTTTCATAATATTACGCTCAATTTTACGGGAAACGATGTTTTCAGGGATCGTTTTCTGAATATTTGAGCTGATTTTGGTATGTAAATCAATAGTATAAAAGCTTGTTACTGATATATTTTGTGGGATACATTTCTGTCACAAATAAATAATAACAAAAAGGTTAACATAATAATATGTTCTATCAGTCCATCTAATAATTTGGAAGATCACGATCCATAAAGAGTATGAGAATGTATCAACTTACTAAAATATATTTTTCTTATAACTTTTTTGGAAATACAAAAATTCGTCGTCAACAACGTTCGTGGCAGTTCATTATTATTTTTAAATTAAGAGTTATTTAGGTATTAAGCCGTTGGTCCCGGCTGTCATTTGTAGATCTCTGGCAGTCGTAACGGATTGTCAGAAGCCGGAAAACCTGACTCCAGTCTTTCCAAGATGTACCGTGTTACCCAGTTCATGGGTTGTGGAGGTCTGGTAGGCAGCCGCTCCACGTAAAATTCTGGTATTCAGCTAAATTCCGGTTTGACTGGGAGCCGACCCCAATATAGTTGGGAAAAAGCTAGGCAGATGATTCCTTGATAACTCGTTTATCTAATCACGCGTGGTTTTCAAATGTAAACTCTTTTCTATTCTACCTTACTAACAAAAGTTTGGATGGATGGATGGATGGATGTTTGTTACTCATTCACGTTAGAAACGGGTGAACGAATGGGTCTGGATGAAATAAAAACAAATTATACAGATATAGTCTAGAGTAGTACATAAGCTACTTTTAATAGCGGGAGTATGTTCTCTTGGGATAATTTCTGACAATCACGCCGATAGATTGACCTGGTGAGGGTCGCAGGTAGCCGATGGATGCGAGACGCACAAGACTGGTTGTTGTGGCGACACTTGGGGAGGCCTATGTCCAGCAGTGGACGTCTTTCGGCTGATATGATGATGATGATGATGACGCCGGTGGAGCTGCTGGCAGAAGCTACTCGTAGTTAGTTATAAGAGAAAGCATTATGTATTTGATTGTTTTTCTTTGGATAAAGTTCATTGATAGAAAGTTTCAGTATCGCTGCTTTTTATTAAAAAAAAAAAACTTGGTTTCTGTGAAAATGGCCGCAGCCACGGGAAGAAACTAATATTGAATAAGAATGAAAACGTGGGTTGAAATCTCGAAAAGAATTATGGAAATATTTGTTTTGAATAAGAGATTTATTTAAGTAAATATCAGGGTTGACCAAAATGATAATGTTATTTAGGTCTTAATATCCAAACTTATCCCTCAGGCGGATTGTTATGTATTTTTTATTTATTTCGGTCTGAGCCTTTTCAAATATATTATGGAGTAGGCAACATTGACATTATATATTTTTGGATTATATTAGACTATTAAGAAGTAGTTCGTGGTTCTATTTTATTTTTAATACCTTACTGTACATGTTTTATGCAAATATATAGTCTATCATATGCCAATTAAAATAAAATAAGTAAAATATTTTAAAACAAGCTTTTAATATTATAAAAGTATTAACAAAACAAAGGTCATAAACATCCATATGCATACTAATATTAGTATCGCGAAAGTAGCTCTGTCCGTCTGTTTGATTCTTCTTCACGTTTTAATAGCGTTTACTACTCACGGTGTTTCATACAGACTTTCAAGTCATTACTCTTGGAAATTAATGAACTGTTTTTTTTTTAAACTTCGGTATGTTTACGCGGGATATCCAGGTCAAAAGAGTTATTTCAAAACATATTCGAGAAAGAGTTTAGAGGGAAAGATATAGTGATTTTTCACTCTCTATAGAAAACTTAAAATCGCTCTCTCTCTCCCTCTAAACTTCTATCTTAATTATCAAACCATTTAAATAGAAACGGATTAATATCATAATACTAAAGTCACCGCTCCATTCCAGCCTGGTTTTGATTGAATATTTTGAACAAAAAGCGGTCATTGTGATAATTTTTTTGTAGGTAATAATGAGTACTTTAATTATGTTGTACCTAATTTTTATATATCATCAATAGGTTTTCAGCGCACACTAAATAATGAATTTATTAGGCAACATTTTGCTGCTTTGGGTTACATTATTGCAATTTTCATACGGATCTCCATTTATTACAAAAATAAAATATAGCCTATGGTTTAAATTATTAATAAGGCTTTCTAATGGCGAAAGAATTTTTAAAATCGGTTGAGTAGTTTTTGAGCCAAATCATAACAAACAAACAAATAAATCTTTCCTCTTTATGATGATAGTTTACATAATACTGGTAGCACCTTGGGATGATTTAGAATCTAGTCCCTTATATTTTAGCATTTCAACAATCGCGTTCGATGATAGTCATTTTATGTAGAGCCTCAGGATGATGACAACAAATAACGAACCATAACTTCAAATTTGATAAGTCTATGATCAAGGAAATGACTTAGAAAACAGAGGTTAGGTATTTAGAAACCTGAAGAATCTTCTAGAACTTGACTATGACAATAAAGCCAACGTATGCGACAACGTAGTAGAAAATGAACCTGTCAATGCCGAGGTATTGCAATAACCCTCCGCTGCGTTACTGCTTGACCCGCTTCGATATCGACACTCACTGATTTGAGTGGCGAGGAGTTCTAATAACCCTCGTTGGGGAAATATACGAGTGTACTCGAAGGTAATACTGTAACCTTTTTACTAGGTCTCTTGAGTGGTAAATGAATGAGATATACACGGTGCTATTTTAGAAGCCTTACAAAGACGGCCCAGTTAATTCCGACCGATAATTAGGTAATTCTTAATAGTTAATGCCTGACATAAACTACCTCTAACCGCGGTTTTTTTTTAAATTAATTCCTTAAGATACCTAATAGGTAAAAAAAATGAAATAGAGTTATGAAACACCCTGTTAATGTTAACGTATCAAAACAATGTCGCCGTTCCATTCCGCGCCGTCCTTGAAACACAAGGCTCGGACTGCGGTCGCTACAGGATGTTTCAAACTACGTCATCCTTCATGCATGATAATGATTTAATGAATAATATATACAAGCTTATATCAAAACCAAGTATATATAAATTAATGACGCATTTATTTAGGGAATATATATATAAATTAATGACGCATTTATTTAGAGAACGAAAAAAGGAAGAAACATTATAATTAATTGGTCATAGAGGAGACGTACGTCGGTATAAATGATAAACTTATTAGCTATAAATATTCTTAATAATTAGTAGATACTTAAATTAGGTTAGTAAAGACAAAATCAATGAGACACATTAAGAAAAAAACAAAAAAACTCATGGTGCTGTGCCATGGGAGATCCACGGAACGGAGTTGATTTACAATGATCACACATTAGAATTAAAATTTAAGGTATATACCGTTTTGGTAGTTATGATTTTTTAATAGTCCATACATTTTCTTTGTAATGTACTTATGGCCTAGCCTTTTCCCAACTTTTTTGGGCTCGACTACCTGCCTAACCGGATGCAGTTTAATTCCAGTATTTTACAAAGAGCATCAGCTTATCTGCTCTCCATCCACAACCCAGTTTCTGAGTAACACAATGCCCCTGAACCAACAAACAAATTTTAAACAAAAATAATAATATTGAAATTGATCACGTTCTTTACAACCTAACAGTCAATTTATTAAAAAACATATAACATACTAGCGGACGTCACGCGGTTTCACCCGCGTAGTTCCTGTTCCCGAGGGAATACGGGGATAAAATAAAGCCTATGTTACATGCTGATAATGTAGCAATCCATTGCTGAAATATTTTTTCGAATCGGTCCTGTACTTTCTAAGTTTATTAGTTACATGCAAAAATACAAATCTTTCCTCTTTAGAATATTAGTATAGATTTTATTTTCACGCGTATGTTACAAATAATGTATAAATTAGTAATGTATAATGTATAAATTAATAATATATAATGTATAAATTAAAATCGTAGAGGATATAGCTCAAGTACTTCTTTGAGCACAAGTCAAATAACTCCAAAGCTCTTTGAGTAAAATAAAAAAATATAGAAACTTATTACTGACAAGTATCTTCAGCGTAATTCTCGCAAGAAAATGAACAATTTGCTCTCGTAACATTCCAGGAATTTTGATGAGAGCCTGAATAAATTTGTTGGTCCCAAACAAAAAATAATATTTTCAGGAAAATTTTGTTTTTCATTTGTTAAAAGAAATAGATCATAAGAAAAATAATAAAAAAATCTGTTTGGTTCGTTAGTTAGATTCCCAAAAAATATTTTACACGTATTTTTCCTTTTATCACTTAGTCAAAAAATTAAGACTTTTATTAACAAAATACTATTTTATTTTTATTTGTTGTAAACCTACCACGGTGTAGTCTTTTTAACCCAAAGGTTGACTGGTAGAAAATGCCTTGATGCATTAAGTCCGCCCATGTACCAATACTGTACATGAAGTTTAAATAAATAAAAAAAAATACGTGACAGCATGCCTTGGTACTCCTTTTATCTAGAAGTGACGCCACAAGCCTCCACCCCTGAGCCTTGATGCACTTTATCTTTGTACATTTTCATTAATTTGATAAAGCAAAAAATACGTAGATATTTTGGTAAACTAACTAAACCAGCTAAATACTAGTGTTTAAGATGAAACGACTGCCTATTTAACCTCTTTTAATGTATCATAGTATATAATAATTGTAACACTGTATGGTGTCGGACGTGAAAGAATAGCACCATCCCATCACTTTCCGTTGGTGTTGTAAGAGGCGACTAAGGGACTCATCAGAGAATGGGCAGCAGCAATCTCTGTGCGTTGAAACAGCTACACTGCAATCGCCAACTCGCCTGCCAAGCGTGGCGATTATGGCAAACCCCCCCCCTTGAGGGAGGCCTATGTCCAGCAGTGAACGTCTTTCGGCTGATATGATAATGCTATAATTATGATTAAATCGTTACCGTGTGTTCTAGTTAGAGAAGATCGTTTGCAGTTTGTTTAAGACAATTTGAATTTCAACTATTCATAGAATTTATGAAATGTAATGGAAATAATTAGCAATTTCGTCTAAAATAAACCAATAATCATGCTCTTCCTCTAACCTAACTGTTCCATTGCAGCTGCTTTTCCAAGTACTACTTAATATTTAGATATGCACTCATTACTACCAAACTGTGAAGCGGTTACTTCCACCGAAATGTGAAAATATTAAAGGGGTATGCTACTCCTATAATAATTATTAAGTGCTTTACTAATATTCTTTGGAAGTTTGTTGTTTAAAGTACCGCGCAAATGTTTTTGCCCAAAGCCTTGGTGCAATACTTAATGCACCAACTTAAAGTAGAAAGAACTACTAATATTATTAGTGTTCTGCACCAGAAGAGTAAACAAGGGGACGCTATTTCTAAGCCTCCGCTGTCCGTGCCTGCGGACGGCTCACGTTGGGTGGCTCGCTGTCCGATAACCACCAGGCCGGGTCGATGGCGCGTTGTGTTTCACGCGCGCCTCAAAGAGATGTCAGCATAGAAGACGGGGCCCGCTAGGGCCAGAACCTGGCAGGGTTGCGGAATTTGTTCGAAAGAGTCACCGCGGCCCTGGAACGCAAAGGGCTTTAGAAAGAACACGAATGGGTTTTAGTCAGTAAGAGTCTGACACGCCCTTCCGCTCCACCCAGAGCAGAAGAATTAATTTGATGATTTCCTATCCATAAAAAAAATCCCTCCGCTGTCCGTCCGTCTGCCAGCAAGCTATATTTCATGAGCCGCAATAGTTATTAATTTTCACAAAGACGTGTAAACACGAAGTTATTTATAAAGGTGCTTAAAACTATTTTAAGTTTTTTTTATACTATCATCTCAGAGCTTCTTTTTGAAGTGAAAACTTCTTTAGCGGCGTTGTGCACTTTTTGAGATGGGTAAAAAATGTTAAACTCGCGTCAGGACACGTGACCTGATCGAAAATTCGTAAGACGGAGGGGAGTTCTGAAGTGTTAAATTTTTAATGTAATATTAATTGTCATGCTTGTGTATGATAGCGCAATAAATGAATATTGTCTTTTACCACATAAATGATAGTACTTTTATACTGATAATTAAAGCAATTCGTGCGAAATTATCCCCTAACCATTCCAAAATATCAAAAATGCACAACGTTAATGTTCAAGTTTTCATTAATTCTGCCGGCAATCCCGGAGTGCAAACCGTTGTTTTTTTTTTAACAATTCTTAGTGATTATAAAAAGAGAACCTATCGTTATATTATCACTATTCCGGTCCCTGGAATGAAAATCTATCTAAAGCATACCTATAAATTCAGAGCTAGTACGTAATCTCTAGACGGGAAAACCCAACAGCACTTTTATTAATAAAAATCTTTTAATGAACTAATGACTCCTGAAGGTTAATCAACCGGTACAGAAATCGTCCATTTATAACTTTTATTGCCAACCATACCTACAAAACCACGGTCTTCAGGAAATATAAATTACCATAAACAATTTCGACGTTCGAAATACATTTTTTTTATTTTTTATTATTACATACCTACAGGATTTGCTTTATTTGTTTTTTCGCATTCCATTTTGACTTTTTACTTTAGACGAAGCCCTATCTGACTTTATACCTATAAAATACTGGTATTAAGCTGAATCCGGTTTGACTGAAATCGACATGGTTGTAAAAAGCTAGGCAAATGGTGAGATTGAATGGGAACTTTTGAACGATATTAAGCCATCAAACATCAAAAAGAAAAAAGTTTTATGAAAATGGACAACCTCTTTTCTGGAACAGTAAATCTGGCTAGAACTTCTAGTGTCTTTTCATTTTTGATGATTTCAAAGCCTGTTTTTGAAAGCTTTTTGCTAACATTCCATTATAGCGGCACATCGATTATATGTACAGCAACGTAGTTTCCAAAGTATAAATACACAATATAGGAAGTAAATGTCATTTGAATTGTAGCCAAGACTGCAAGATATCGCTCCACGATTTGCCTTGACCTAACGTAGAATGTACTTGGCATAGTTGATAACTTTGATCTGTATGTTGTCAGACGTAAAAGAATAGCACCATCCCATCACTTCCCGTGGGTGTCGTAAGAGGCGACTAAGGGACGAAGTTTGCTAATAGCCTTCTATTGTAGCCTTTCTTTCGTGACACAGTTTTGTATGATGTTGGGTACAGTATGCAGAAACATTTGTATCTTGCTTTAAGCCTCGTATCCACGAAGCAACATTTATGCGCGAAATGATGCGCAAAATGTTGCTCATCATGTTGAACGGCAACGAAGAAATTTTATTTAGTAACATTGTCAATGTTGCGCGCCTGCTGGCAACGTCGCACGTTGTTGTGCAACGTTGCTGAACATGTTGGGCGTCATGTGTTGCGCGTCAAATGTTGCCTAATAAGATTCGAGGCTTTATAACGGCACGATTGGCAACACGAATTCTTATGTTCTTGCCAATTATATTTATTTTAGATCAAACCCAAATCATCGGATGTCTCCTCCCGCTCTGGGCGCAGTAGAAGGGAGTGTCAGACTCTGCCTAAAACCTACTCGTGTTCCTCCAAATGCCCTTTGAGTTCTAGAGCCACGGTAACTCTTCCGAACAATTCCGCAACACTACACTACTCCTAATCTCTGCAATTCCTGAAAACCTGAATCAACAGTGTCGACCTACAGAAATGAGCAATGTGTGTTAGAGAAACGATTCAACTGTTTTGGATATCAAACCAAAATTTTACAAAATAAAACAGCGGATGAGTGAGAAAAAATAATTCAACTCATTGACCTGGAAACAAAAGTACATGGATGACCGATTTTTTTTTTTTGGTAAACGTTTTCTAAAAATGAATCCTAGCTAGATCGATTTATCGCCCCCGAAACCCCCATACTAAATTTCATGAAAATCGTTGGAGCCGTTTCCGAAATTCATTATATTTAAACAAGAATTTCTCGTTTAAAGGTATTAGATATAAAGACAACATAGATAAGTAGTTCCTTAAATTAATACTACACAAAACTATAACCCAAACAAAGGAAATGATGATATGGCATCGATTAAGAAAATACAATGCGAATGGATTATAGCAGGCATTAAGACGAATATCCAAGACCTTTTCATAAGAAAGACTACATTTTTATCTGGAAGCATATGCGTGAACCATGAAAAATATTGTCCCTTTTGTACTTGCAATACACCAAAACTATTATCATATTTTTGATAAAATGTCGAAGCTTTTTTCTAACAAGGAATCGTCCAAGAAAAGGAACAAATTGAATTGATCACATGAACAATGCAAGAAAATTCTCGGGATATTCTCGACGGCGGCAAATCGGAGAACATTACAAAGATTCTTGTGAGATTTGTGAGGAAAAAACTGAAAGTAGAAACTATTACGAGCTAGAAAAAGAAAGTTGTGAAATCTAAGGCAGTGAGCGCAGCATTTTTATCTTTATACAGATTTATTTAGAGAAGATAATAGATCATTTTGCATTTAAAATTATTCAGATTGGTCAGAGCATGAGCCACACGTTGGAGTGTCCTAAGTACTGATACACACCTTTTTTTTTTTTTTTTTTTTAAGGATGGGAAATCATCAAATGACTTCTTCCGCTCTGGGTGGAGCGGAAGGGCGTGTCAGACTCTTACTGACTAAAACCCATCTGCGTTCCTTCTAAAGCCCTTTGCTTTCCAGGGCCGCGGTGACTCTTTCGAACAAATTCCGCATCCCTGGCAGGCTCTGGCCCTAGCGGGCCCCGTCCTCTTTGCTGACATCTCTTTGAGGCGCGCGTGAAACACAACGCGCCTACTGATACACACCTGCACTTTGGGGGATTCAATTAATGCCACGGAAGCTACTCGTTAATGTCACTGTCGCTGTTCGGCGAACCAAACTATTTAAGGAGCTAACCATTTGAAGTATTCGAAATTGCTATTCTCATTCATCATCATTGTCTTGCCCTTATTGCAATTTATTTCCGAATAGCTTTTACCCGTGACTTCGTATGCACATATCCCGTTCCAACACAGAGTCAACAGAAACAGAGTCCTGCAGAGATTTTTTCTCCTTAGCCTATACGCACGATAGGCTATTATATATATTTCCAATACACTTTTTGCATATGGGTACTACCATGTACCGGGGTGGCACATTGCCGTACGTCTCAAGAGACGTACATGGACATGCACCCAATACGCCATGATGGTGAAACACGGCTTGTCACTAATGACCCCCAGAAAATGTGTGAGGAAAGTTTCAGGTACAAGTACCTGGAACTTTAGTCACACAATTTTCTTCACCATCATGGCGTATTGGGTGCGTCAGGTGAGTGCAACAGATATATGAATTAAAATAAAAAATAAAACTTTTAATATTTTTGTACTAACATAGCTTATAAGTTTGTATAATACTAACGTAATATGGATCAAGGTCTGAATTAAAGTTTTTTTTTTTATTTATTCTTCCTCATCATACGCCACTGACACCTGACTACGATAACTGATTTCCACGCAACACCAGTCTCTATTTCAGACTTCCTCTTATACGGATTCAATTAAATCAAATCATAGGGTCGTCCACAAGCCCGGAGGACACGGTGGAGCATACGGTGGAGATCTGCCCTGCTTGGGCTGAGCACCGCCGTGTCCTCGTCGAGGCGATCGGCGGCGGCAACCTCTCGCGTCCGGCCCTGGTTGAATCCATGGTCCGGAGCGAGGAGGCTTGGGAAGCGGTCACCTCCTTCTGCGAAGCAGTAATGCTAGCGAAGGAGGAGGCGGGCCGCGCGAGGGAAAGGCAAGGCCTTCGCCCCAACCGCCGCAACAGGAGAAGACGCCCCGGGCGTCGGGAGTCGCAGGGCGATCCCCGGCCACCGTAGGCGCGGGCCTGCGGACGGCGAGCATTGGGTGGCTCGCCGTCCGATCACCACCAGGCCCGGGTCGATGGCGCGTTGTGTTTCACGCGCGCCTCAAAGAGATGTCAGCATGAAAGACGGGGCCCGCTAGGGCCAGAGCCTGCCAGGGTGCGGAATTTGTTCGAAAGAGTCACCGCGGCCCTGGAACGCAAAGGGCTTTAGAAGGAACACGGATGGGTTTTAGTCAGTAAGAGTCTGACACGCCCTTCCACTCCGCTCAGAGCGGAAGAAGTCATTTGATGATTTCCCATCCCCAAAAAAAAAAAAAAAAAAAAAAAAAAAAAAAAAAAAAAAAAAAAAAAAAAAGGGTCGTCCACAAGATTCTGATCAGTTTTTTAATTGGCGTCAATTAACTTAATTGACGCCCTCATTTGCACATTGAAGGGTACATAATTGAATATAAGAGTATTTAACCATCAAAGTGTGAAAAGGATTTTAGACTTCCTCCCTTCTTTAAACATTATCTTGGAAGTCGCTACCTAACACCGATGACCGGTGCTTTCGATCAGGGATTAATTGACATTAGATGTATGGTTCACTCGCACTGGGTCCTTTAGGAACCAGCTGTCAATTAATTTCAAATCAAGTAACTTGAGCTGTTGCTTTTTCCGTCAACCAATAAGAATGGGAATATTTTATTAACATTTAAAACATGGTACATTTAAGGTCTTATTTTTGAATCATGATCTAACATGTCTTGCTTGCCATTTACTGGCATACAAATATTTGGGTAATTGTTTACAAAAAAAAACGAATGTTATGTATAAAACGAATGTTTTGTGATACAATCAATAATCAAAAAAACAATAGACGGGTAAAATTAAAGTTGCCTTTTATTTGTCTTATTTTTCCACGTCTTTTTCATAAAAAAATATACTTACCGATTTTCTATGATTTGTCGAAACGGATTTTGTTGATTAAGAAGTATTAGAAGAAGCTCTTGTTTGACCGACAACTATCATCAGACCGTTAACGTCATAATACTAAATTAAATATAAAAATTAGTACCTACTGGACAAAAGAACGCGAGACCTGCTAAGCTAATAATGATAGACGCCTGAAAAAATATTTGGGGTCTGCGCAACATATCTTATTTTTTCATGTTTCTCTATTAGTCGTGATCTCATTAGCCACCCCCTTTTTGTCATATCATTTTTCACTCAGTCTATCAGCGGTTCTTTAGTCTTTCTGAATCTTCCGAATCTTACACTCAAACTCAAAACTTACCCTGTGATCTTTCCTCAAGGTTCTATCTTCCCGACTCTTTTCTAATTTTTTTTTAAATTTAATATGTGTTTACTCTTGACTCTAGTCTAGGTCATAGATGACAGAGACAAAGTCGATGATTTCTCCGCATTACATTTATTTATTTATACTTTATGTACAATAGTGTTACATAGGCGGACTTTATGCAACGAGGCATTATCTACCAGTCAACCGTTGGGTTAAAAAGACTACACTGTGATAGATGTACAACAAAAAATAGAATTTTGTTTCGGAACGAATAATTTATACGAATAATATATATAATACTTATTATATATATATTAATGTACACAAAATAATAAACGAGTAAATATGATGTTTTATAATAATCTCTCTGATTAAGATCAGAGAGATTATTATGAGTTCTCTTAGGAACTCATAATAATTGTGACGAAGACAAAACTAACAATGACAGGTTTTAAGTAGTGTTTTCAGATTTTACGTTAAATGAAAATTTTGACACAGCCTTCTTGATGTACAATGTACATGCCAATGTCATTACAACTGATTTCCACACACCTTACAAAAGTCCAGAATACTTCATGAAATAAATTCAAAACCTGAGGATTTTTTATTTATTTAACTACGATTTTTACAAGAAGAAATTCTTGTAAAAATCGTAGTTACAAAATGTTGCAAAAGGGAAAGTGCAATTCTCTAGTAAGGTTCTATTTTCTTCCTTGTACTTAAGACCCGCAAAACTCAGATTTTATCTCCAAGAATATTGCAGGCACGTAAAGTTACGTCTGCATTGTTGAGTGAGATTCTACAGAATTTTCAAGATTTAATTTTAATTAAAAAGTATGGGAAAATACAAGGCAGGATAGGTATTTGTAGTAAAGGTATTTCTTATTAATGCGCGCTACATCGAGGGCCTATATACATACAATATAGATACTAATACACAAGAAGACTATAGAATAAATTAAAACAAACGCGCTATAGATAATAACTATCTACTTTAGTATAGACAGGACGTATAGAAAGAATTCATCGAGCATAAAAAAAAATCATCCGCATCGCTGTCAATAGGAAAACTGCTCGAGACACTGGCAGCAATGCCATTTTGAATGGCAATGCTGAATCTTTTTCCAAAGGAAAACCCAGCTCTCAGGTCATGTAAAAAAATCGACTAGCTATTAACTGATGACCCGAAAAACTCGATGAGTACTCGGTCCCTATGGGCCTAATGTGTCAGCCCCGTACGTTTTCTTGAATTATATGGACCCATGGGCCTAATGTTTCAACCCCATATTATCTTGAATTAAATGGATGTTCCTTTTTTATAAAATAAACAAAAAAAATTGACCCTTATAATTAAATAATAAATTAAAATATAATTTTATTGTTAACGATATCACGAAAAGTAATATACAACAGCAAAACAAACTAATACGAAATAAATTTCTTTTCATTATTTAATTAAAGTGTCTCCTGACTAGATTAATTTATTGTACTAATTAAAATCGTTTTAAGGGTAGTAAAATGATTGGTTTGTAATTGAACCATTATTACTAGCAATTCTACATCACCTCTATATTTATAAAACAAAAATATAGATGACCAAAAAAAATCTATTATTTTCTGTTATGCCGCAAATTAATTCCCTGAATATACATATATCAAGAATTCAACACCCCAACCCGAAAATTGAATAACGTTACCAACGAAGTAACTTTCAGAAAACCTCGAAACGAAAGTAAATAATTAATCCAATTTAAAACTAGGTACGAACCTGATCAGCAACTTTGCGAAGCCACACAAAAATTTAACAAAGAAAAAAAAACAATAGTCACCTAAAACACAACACTAGTAAGTCAAAGATAAAATATATTTTTTACTATATTATTGCACACTACACGGAAATATTTACACAGTTAATAATAAATATTTGAAATTGGAACGCGATCGGGCGTTTCGTAGCCGATAAGACGTAGCGTCTGTAGCAGGGTCTACGCGGCACTGCTGCTACGGCGGGCTATACCTACCTACACACGAAGTGCGCAAGCTTAGGCTCGCTACAGATGGTGCGATTGGGTTTGGGGCGCGCGATTTCTCGTATGTCGGGTTTTCGCGAAAATGGGTAGGTAATCTTTTTTGGTGTTTCAATTTGTTGATATAAGCTGGGTTTTGGAACTGAATTTTTATTATTGAAAGAAACGTTACTTGACATGGAATATATTCGCGATGATGTAATATACGAATAATTTAATTCATTTTAGACACATGAACTTTGTTACGATTGAACTATAACTTGTTTTAGTGTTCAGTAGAGAATTAGAGTAGAAGAAGATTAATCTTATTTTACGGGCTAAAGGTGATTCAGTAAAAATAACTAAATTGTAACTTTAAAAATTAAAAAAAAAATGAGTTTATGATTGTAAAACCCGGCCAACTGCGAGTCGGAGTCTCACACAAAGGGTTCCGTATAATCAACCGAAAATCATCTGTCTTGTATGGTACCCTTTAATTTTTAATTTTAAAAAAGGGGGAGGTTCTCAATAAATTAATATAACTCAGTTACTATTTTAATATTAAGTAAATATTGTCAAAAAAAATATACGATTCTTAATACATTGTTGAGCTCTTACCGCCTGTGATACAGGATCCTCCTAGTGCAGGCATCTAACATTGTTCTACCTATATTATTATCTAAGATTTATTATTCTATTGTACCAATTTGAATTTTGAATAAAGATTTATTATTATTATTATTATTTAATTCGACGGGTATTTTTTTTTTTAATGTATGTACACCGATTATTCGAAAATTTCATTCAGAGTGGCCCAGCAGTTTTTATTTTTATTTTATGGGCATTTTCTTTGCTTTTTGCTTACTTGGATGATGTAATTACGTTGTCCAAGTAAGCAAAATGACGTCGGGTAATTTAGTGTCACAATTAAAAATTGAAAAAAAAAACTTTTTACAGAAAAGTAGAACCGACTTCCAAATAAAACATTACAAAGACTAAAATAAATCTTAGACTTTGTCGTGTTTTATTTGGAAGTCGGGTTCTATTTTTTTGTATTTTTGGTTTAATTATTTTTTGTTATAGCGCCAATAGACACACTTTGTGAAAATTTCAACTGTCTACCTATTACGGTTCTAGAGATACAGCCCGCTGATAGACAGACGGAAGGACGTACTTACCGACAGACGGACAGCAAGGCAGGCTTATTAGGTCTCGTTAGTTACTTTTCGGGTACGGAACCCTAAAAATATTAGGTAGTTCTGATTCGATTCGATCCCATTCTAATCTAATCTAAATTAGCTCGTTATGTCCCACTGCTGGCCAAAAGCCCTCCTCTCCCTTTTCCATGCACGTCTTTTCCATTGCGATTTTTTTATGAATTACAAAAAGCTACACTAGCGCTGACATATGAACCTATTTGTCCTGTATAAAATGAACAATTTCTGCGGAATAGGTCACAAAAGCAATGCCGCGAGAAAAATTGTAATTGAACTAGATTTTAATCGTAATTCAGTGCGACTAAACTACTATTAAAACTAGGTACTTCTTCGCGTGAAATGACTGGTCATTTGTGACTACTATACTTAAAAAGTTAGTGATTATCGGGATTTTCTTCAAACTACGAGTAATTATATGGTGTGATAAAATCTAAGTAACTTGCTAAAGGTTTCCGTAAATTACTATCCCACCTAAAAACATAAATGTGAAAAAATGCTCAGTTCTCTTTAACGGCTTCGCTATGATTTTAGCCATTTCGAGATTTTAATTCATGGGAGGGTCTTATTATAAAGACCACGCTGCATCCCAAAACGGGAATAATAGACGTGGGTAAGAAGGCTGCTAGGCTCAATACTTGCTCTCCGTTTATACTACGTATATTTATGATACCTTTTTTTTTAAGGATGGGAAATCATCAAATGACTTCTTCCGCTCTGGGTGGAGCGGGAGGGCGTGTTAGACTCTTACTGACTAAAACCCATCAGTGTTCCTTCTAAAGCCCTTTGCGTTCCAGGGCCGCGATGACTCTTTCGAACAAATTCCGCACGCAATTTACTATTAGATGCGGATGAGGCTGGTTTTTTTTCATTAGATTGTATGTTAGATATTTGAACCAAATGACAGTTAAGACGAGTGCTAATCCCGCCGATAAACTGTTACGCAGTTTGGTGGGTGTATAAAATGAAAAAAATGTTTGATCCAGAAGGAACGATTTTTTTTAGTGGGATTGGCCGGGTCACGTGAGCCGCAAGCACTGTGACTGTTGGGCAAAATCCTCCACACAATTAGGTGCCCGAAGATGGACGGCGCCGTCGAGGCCGGCCCAGAAAGAGGTGGCGAGACGACTTTGACGCGTATTATGAGGGCTGATGCGAGGTGGCGCAGGAAAAGAATACTAAAAAAATTTGGAGGCCTTTGCCCAGCGGTGGGACAGTATAGGCTATTCAAAATTATAGCGGCAACAGAAATATATCATCTGTGAAAATTTCAACTGTCCAGCTATCACGGTTTTGCCAGGGTTGCGGACTTTGTTCGAAAGAGTCACCGCGGCCCTGGAACGCAAAGGAAAGACGGAAGGAAACGGAATTAGAAGGAACACGGATGGGTATTAGTCGGTAAAAAAAAAAAGCTATCACGGTTCATTAGATACAGCCTGGTGACAGACAGACAGACGGACAGTGGAATCTTAGTAATAGGGTCCCGTTTTCAGTGTGCCGAAATGGTTTGTTGGAAAAAAACCCACGGCTAATGTGTCGCCCTATTGCTTTGCGAACTTAGCTCACACACTGCCGTGTCTCTAGATTTCGTTTAGTCATTTTCAATACTAAGTATATTAGAAACATTTTTAATATTAAAAAATGTCCCTACAGACCCATACGAAAACATTTGATAACCCCATTTATTCATAGGAAAAAACAATCGTTAAAGTAAAAAAATGTAATTGCTTTTATCGATAAGAACACTGATTGTAGTCTGCTGCATGGTATTCATTTACTTTTCCTGTTTTGTTTTTCTGTTTCGGTAAAGGAATATTCTATCCAACTTTTTATTCTGTGTTGTATAAAAATACCAACATTAGACATTTGAGCTGTGTTTATTTCTCAGCTAAGGAGTGGAATCCTCTACCTGAGTATAGCTACAGACTGGAAGTTAAAAACTTCCAGTTTTTCCAGTCATATATTGCTCATTTCGACAGCGTTGGACAATCCCATAAATTCTTGACGTTTTGACAGTCGCCTTCGCTACGCGACCGCTGTAAGAATGTCACTTGTCTAGAGCCTAACGTTTTTGGTCAAACAAGTACAGTCAAAAAACCTATTTGGTATATATGTAGGCAAAAATATATACTTATGAGCGAGGTGTACAATAATTGTCTACTCAGCACACTCACAACATTGTTTAAAATTAGTTGCATGTTAGCTGCCTGCATACCAAATAGCTTTGTTGACTGTACATCATCACTTACCTTCAGGTAAGATCAAAGGGTCAAGGGAGAGGTCAAAGGCGAGCCTCTGAAAAGTATAAAATAATGTAAAAAAAAAATTCAATACTCTTTATTGTTTGAGTACATAAAAAACCGGACAAGCGCGAGTCTGACTCACGCACCGAGGGTTCCGATCGAGTCTTAATTTTTTCCAGTATACATTACCTACGGTAGTTTATAAACCATGAAAGCACTCTCATTACTCTGACAAAAACATAGCAAGTAACATTGAAGGACAAACTTAACTTTGTTGTTGAAAAAATGTTCTTCCATACACCAATGTCTGTCACGGTCAATTTTTCTACCGAAAATATAAGTTTGTACGCAAAAAAATGACTTTTGATAGTACCACAAAATCCCAACTTGAACTTGACCAAAAACTATGTTCTTACAAAATTTCATGACTGTAGGTCTACGGGAAGTACCCTATAGGTTTTGATTCCCTTGCGAGAACAGAGCATAAACGGCCTTATCCTTAGATTGCGTTGACTTAGAAGTTTGATTTTTTCATTGCTCCAAGGGGTAGCAGACCTGAGTATTTGATATTAATTTCAGCTTGATTCCTCTACGCTTTCCTGAGAAAAAGGGTCTTGACAGATGGACAGACAGACAGACGGACAACAAAGTGATCCTATAAGGGTTCCGTTTTTGCCGACTGAGGTACAGAACCCTAAAAAAAGATCACAAATTATCTATCACCAAGTGAGCATCTTTCCGCAGAGTCTTACCTTCCGTTGTCCACTTGAATGTCCCTGAAACGCCTCAGAATGCAAGTAAGAAAGTGTAACGATGACCTCGCGAAGTAGGGCTACCTTGACGGATCAGCAGCAATGTATGGATGTGGAGCCAAGTCACAAATTACCCTCCACCTCCTATCCTGTCCTCTGCGCCCCACAACAAGCAGCCAAAATGACCTATGCGCTGCCACCAGCGATGCCGTGGAAGTGACATTGTTTTAGACCACTCAAATCTAAGACACTTTCGTGCCAGCGACACAAACAAAAAGATACAAAGAGGTATTAGGGATAGAGCATTGACTACTATAGTTATGCAAAAACGAAACCGTTTTAGTATCTCATTTAGATACCATATTTTTCCAACAATCTGAAATATTAACTTTCATAGAAGCAACTGCCTTTCGTCATTTATTTGAAAGTGTGGGCTTTTATCGCTTAAAATAAAATAATGGAGACAAAATATTGAAGGTTTTAGAAAAAAATTTAGATTTAACACCTATATTATGTTACAAAAATACTTATGCTACTGAAACCCACGTGGCAAGACTTACGATTTGTGGTATGATGAAAGCGTGGGTAACAAGCACAGACCAACGAGTCGCCCTTGCGGCCACAGTTAGAAACTAAACTGCCAAAACCTTCCATACAAACTAAGCATGTCAGTAAGTGTCATCGTTAACTCATAGAAATTGTCAGCCCGTAACAAAAAATATGTTTCATGAATAAAAAATGTAATGCTAAATTAAAGTCAGCCAGTTCGCTTAGCAAAAACCGGCCAAGAGCGTGTCGGGCCACGCACAGTGTAGGGTTCCGTAGTTACACGTCACAATTGCCGAATAAGAATGGTGCGTTTTGTTTGATTCTATGAATATAGTAATTGAGCTCACGGTTTAACTGTTAAAAACGTCTCAAAACGGACCCACATAGGTATTTGTACGAAATTTTCCTTCTTCAAGTACCATATAGTATGGTCGACTATCACTCGTTAACTTGTAAAGCCTGCTTAGCTGTGATAGTTTTCCTTTTAAATTAGCACTTTAAAGCTTAACATTTCGCAAGCGGATCCTTGGATGGTTAAGTGGTTTTCGCACACTCTCAATATTTTTAAACGACCTATCCAACAACGCCATGGGATACGATAGTAACCACTTTATGTGAAGCGTATCATTTTTTTTTCAAGATTTTATTTTACCACTTTATCGGCATGATAAATATATATATATCCATACCAATTTCCAACTGCCTAGTGGTAAGTGGCTCTGAGCTAAACTGCGGACAGACAGACAGACGGATTCTTTGTCCTTGACTACGGAACCCTAAAAAGAACATGTATTTTTAACATTGTGTGCTTCACAGCTGCTCCAAATAGGTCCGGTTCAGCAAAATGTAAGATAGATAGTTGCCTTCCGCTGATTTTTAACCGACTTCAAAACAAGGAGGAGGTTCACAATTCGACTGTTTTTTTTTCTTTTTGTGTGTTTGTTCAATGATATCGAAAATTGTCAAGTCAAGTAAACTTTCAAGTTTTAAGTGTCAAAATTAAAACGACTCAAAGATGTTAAGTGCCTTCTGGGTAAGAAGTACCCTTTTACGCAGATGTGCGTGTCGACACGCATTTTATTTCGACAGATATTTTTTTTCAGGATTCTAGCCAGCCAGCTGAAACTTGTGTTCAGCGCACATTGCTTATACAACAGACAAATATTAATTATATTAAATATTAGTTGCCGCTCGCGGATCCGCCCGCATGATTGTCGAAAATTATCCCAAGGGAACATATTCCAGACTATAATCGTGGTAGATTATAGTCTGGAATATGTGCCAAATTTCATCAAAATCCATTCAATAGTTTTTGCGTGAAAGAGTAACAAACAACAATCCATCCATCCATCCATACAAACTTTCGCGTTTATAATATTAGTAGGATGTGTTGTCTGTAGCTGCCAGTGAGGTGTTTCCATAGTCTGTGAAATAAAGCATTAAAAGAGAGATTAGACTCATTCTAACAACTCGGCTAAAGAACGCGAATGATGTACGAGTACTTGGTGCTAATACTTTATTTTTATCTCGAAGGCCGAAACAGTTTTGAATGAAACATCTTTTTTATTGAACTGAATGGTATTGGAGTAATGATTCGCTCTATGTACAAGTATATAGACACTAGCTTTTGCAAGCAGATTCGCTCGTGGGAAAATCGAAATGTATTCAGAGGGAACGTCCTACTGAGATAAAAAGTATTCCGTTTTCTTATTCAAGTAATGGTCTATCTGGATTTCAAATTACATCCCAGTTTATTTAGGATGTATTTTCCAGCTATTTTGGCCTGATTGATTAACAAACGTTTAGATATGTCACCGGAAATTTGCAAGCGCCATAAGATTAAAATATCGCGTGGAATTGTAAAGTATTTTTTCTTAATAAGACACGTATATATTGATTGATGGATTTATTGTATTCAAAACGTTTTTTTTCCTAATGCATCGAGAAATTATTATCAAATAAAGATTTAGGTATTACAATCAGGGAGTCTGCAATTTTCCGGTGACAGAAATACAGACTTTTAGTCCGAAGTAGCTTCTGCCCGCGTTTTCGCCCACGCCATAGTCGAAATTATTCTGAGGGAACGTACTCTTGGTATTAAAACTATTCTATACCCTTATAGAGGTATGCGGTACAGAGAGTAAAGTCACGCTTACCTCCACTGGAAAGAGTAGGATCCTCCGAACCAGACGGTTGTTATGTCTGGTGGGCAACTGCCCAATAGTTGATATTCGGACTGTTGTATATGTTCAAATCGCACGGAGAACTTTGCTTGCGCGATGCAGGATTCCGTTGTTAGTTCGTCGTAGATGGCGCTGCGGTTCTTTTTGTTGCCGTACAAATTTCGTTATATCCGTGAGCCGGATTCGTTTCAAATTCGTTCAGCCTTTGAGGCGTTTTTTCTTTTCTTTTTATTATTTTATTCTTATGGTTGGGTTGACCACCACGGACCGGTGGCATACGTCTTGTAGCTCGATGATGGGACGGGTTAAGCAGAATTAAGGTAACAATTATTTTTTGGTATACAACGTGTAACAGAATAAACGCAATACCTCTTAAGGGGTCATTGTTCTCATCATTATGAACAACTTTTACAATGGGACCAAACCCGAAATTGCGAAAAAAAAACAACTGTTCAGTACATTTTGTCCAGTTATGCGCACATAAATGTATGGGGACGTCGACAACGTACTGTGGAAAAGCCATATTTTTGCTCCGTATATATAATAATTTCACTTCTTTGTTTTCTAAATCCGCCCACGACACACGAGAAATTCTCTCATAGAAGAAGTTTTGGCAGTTTAGTAACAAAAGGGATTAATTACCAGGACACTAATTACAATACTAACAAAGGCCTTGAATGTTATAAATATGGTAACAATAATTACTTTTCATAAAATTCACATGGAGCATATTCAGGCTTGGTAAGTACTGAATTAAGTACTGTAATTAAGTACTTAAGTACTGAATGTTTAAGAGGGTGGCTTGGAAACATGCTGGTCCTGCTCCATAGGACAATCAAGGGTGAAGACAAAATCAAACTGGTTGATTTATGTATTAACTTTATAGATATACTGTTTCTTTTTGTGTTTTTATTTTTCTGTTAACTCATACACTGCTTAATTAATGGTTCCAATATTTGTAAATATGTGAGTACCATTTACCTAAATTTCTTTAGAAAATGAATAAGTTTACCTCTGCTGGTAATACTTTGCTCCTATAAGTAGCATACACTGGGTGCATCGTCCTCACATATTACTAAATTAATTTCTGTACACCAAATTTTGTAAAACCATTATTTGAAAAGAGTAACTATGGAGTTTCTTGTCCTTTCTTCTCCATAAGAATCTATCTTTCCAAATTGACAGTAGAGTCACTTTTTTATTGTAATATTATTATTTTACTGAACTGTAAATGATGACGTTCAAAAGTGCCGTTTAATGGCCTAAATGAAATAAACGTTTTGACTTTTTTTTAAATTTTGGGCTAAGGTTCCACCACCAACGCGGAAGTGCCTAGCTTTGTCTCGCTCAAGAAACATACAATAGATGCCCATGCGTTCATTGTAAGTTAAAGAGATACAAGTACTCACAAGTATCACCTAAGAAACAAGCACACGTTGCAACTGACCCAGCCACGCACACTCACATACGGCAAAAAAGCATTTTTTATGAGGGACCACAAATGTACAACAACCTGCCAAACGACATAAAGGAATGTACTAAATTAAACATATTTTAAAATAAATTAAAATCGCATATTGTCAGTACCTACTGTACCTACGAGAGTTAATATAATTATGTACAATGTCACGTAATTTTGTATACCTGCTTAACATATATATAGTATATATTATTATTATTCTTATAGTATTATTTAAGTAGTATGTATTAGTATGATATTAATTTTAGTCATATTTATTAAGTTTTTTTTTGTCTTTTTATGTTAACATAACTTTTACACACGATGTCTACATCTCTTTTATTCGACTCTCCTTTCGCAGGTATGCTGGAAGAGATTTCTTTAGAAATAAGCATCACCTTTGTACCTATTTTTCTGTTCCCTTCTTATTTATTTGTTAAATGTGTGTACATAAACTGTTAAATAAAATTTTTTTTTTCTTTGTGTACCTATACCAGAGCAAAAAAGTGTTTATTAGTTTAAGTTAATTTATAAATCTCAATTTAAGTGAACTATGTTGTTCTTATGAGAAATAAAGTTCTTTAAACCTAACAGTTGATCGCTGACTATTTACACTACGAAGGAGAACTCTCTCTTTACTAAATTTTCGCTTATCGTGATTTTAGCGGGCAGTAGAGGGTATAACAATAGACGATCGCTGACTTTTTCATTATTTTTGAATTGTTTAAATATCCAATGACGCGCTCCGCTCTGGGTGGAGTGGAAGGGAGTGTCAGACTTTTACTGAGTAAAACCCATCCGTGCTCCTCTATAGACCTTTGCGTTCGAGAGTCGCGGTGACTATTTCGAACAAATTTCGCAACCCTGGCAGGTAATGGCCTTAGCACGCCCCGTCTATTTTGCTGAATTCTGTTTGAGGCGCGGGTGGAATACACCGCACCGTCGATCCGTGCCTGGTTCCTATCGAACGGCGAGCCATCCAAGGCTCGCCGTCCGCAAACCCGTGCTTACGGTGGCTGGGAATCGCCCTGCGGCACCGGATGCCCGGGGCGTCTTCTGTTGCAGCAGCTGAGGCAAAATAAAAAAATCAAAATCAAAAGTCATTTATTCAAATAAGGCTGAGTGCCAGCACTTTTTGAACGTCTAAGTTCTACATAAAGACATTCCCCCAAAACGCCCGCCCGTCACCACTTCCTAGTGTTTTAGCTGGGAAGAAGAAGTGGCGCAACAAACTCCCCAGCAACACATCTGTCTGTTAAGTTATAAAAACTTGAATTTATACAGCAGTATGCAAAGTTTACAAAACATGACACAGAAAATTATATGTCTAATATGTAAATCAAATTTTATGAAATTAATTGACACTTGTTAGCTAGCACACTCCTTTATGCCATCAAAAAAACAAACGAACTCAAGCATTAACAAGTAAATCAAACCAATTAAGCCTCCAGGCATAAATGGTGTGCCCGCTTACACGTGCAATGGTATAAACTAACAGGATTGTGACTAGAACCACAAGTGATGAACTAGAGCCAACGTAGTTGTTATTATAAACTGTAGGTTTATCTTGATAAAAATATTAAAAAATAAAAAACGGGGCGTGAGGTTTGCCTCTCTCTCACGTAGCCCACCTCTCTCGCAGAAGGAGGTGACTGTTTCACGATCGCTGGCTGGCGAGAACATTGATATGTTTAATACTTCGCACCCATTCTAGAACTTGCGTACGGGTCACCCTATCAGGGTCCTAAAACTTCAAAATTCCGACCGTCGCCTATCTGCTAACAGCCTTAAATTGTATTATTTGTGGCGCATTAAATATTTATCATAATTATTTGCCAATATTTATGCGCCATTTTAATAACCACAGTAACGTTGGGAATTTCTATTGAAATATTTAATATTGAAGGCGGCTTAATCCTTCCGCGAAGAAGCCTTCTAATAATGGTCCCCTCAATGTTGCGGGAAAAAATCTTCTTTATTATTATTTGGTGATAAATTGTTGTATTTTTGAGGAAAAATATGATGCTTTTCCGGGTATTTTCATGTTGTTATTTCGTGTATTAAGTCGACTGCGGCGGAGCCTAAAAAACGGTTGTCTGTAAAGTCGGTTTACTGACGATAGTTGAACGTGACAACGTCATAAGAAAATACTGATGGAATGGTTTCATTGTTCAAAAGAAAATTTTAAAGAATCATTACCTTTATCGCCGCAATTATCGTTGCTATAAACAATGGACTCACATTCACTTTTCACTGCACTTCATACTTGACGAAAACATGTAAATGTATTATTGTATAGCAGCTGTCCACGCGGACGCATCGCTCACTCAAGTAGGAGAGAGACAGATGTCGAACGCTGCCGAACGCGGAGGCCGATTGTGCCTCTTTGTCGCTCGTTCCGCGCTCTCGTTTGCACTTCAAGCCTTAAATGGAACGCCTCAGAGCGAGGTAACGCCGCATGACGTCATGTTTTTTCGTGCGTGCAGCCGGCTCCATCGAATTATAAGACGTTGTCACGTCAAAAGGAGAGTAAAATTTGAATAAAACTAAGATACTTTTTCGGCAGTTATACCTTCATAAAAGAGCATAAAAGCATAGACGTCCCCACGTCAAGCCACGAATTCACCTTATTTGTGACGTTTGCGCACAGGGTAAGAATTCGCTTGTCACGTATGTCAATGTCTCTTTCTGTCACTGGCGTTCAATGCCTATACCAAAAGGGTTTCCACAGTTTAGAAGGCTAATTAAAAATGGCTCAATGACTAGTAGGTATTAGAAGGACCACTTTGGTATTCATGGGTAGAATTTACATACAGAATAGAGAAAACGTGACCAGCCCATCGCCACTAAAGCTTTCTGGGAATAGACTGGACGGAAACACAGGAACACAAGACCGAAGACTGTCGCTGGGGGGGCTCTATTCAGCAGTGGATGTCTTTAGCTACTACAATGAATGATGAATGACTGAATGAAGGAATGATTAATAAATGAATGAATTACGAATGAATGATGATATTTAGCTATTTGATACGACTAAAAGATTTTTGTACAATGATCGGTACAAACTTACTACAATAATAAAAGGTACAATATCAGCAAGTATATTCGCTGTAACTGAAATGAAACAGCTGCTCAATAATTTATTGCAGTGTTCCTGTAAGACGATAGCACGAACAAAACTTTATATTGACACAGTATAGAACTTTGTAACATCAGACTTGAAGTTTCAAAGTAAAAATAAACCCAGTAGTCTGAACTTCCTCTTAAGAGATTTTTTAAAGCCAGTTTCCAGCTAGTTATTTTAAACTGTAATACTGTTGTGAGAAAAATGCTCTTAGATTAAAATTTTTAAGTTTCAACTATGTTTCAACACTGTAAACTATATTTTACTTTCATATATCTCCTTGTAAGGATGAGCATTGTAAGCGGTCACCTCCTTCTGCAAAGCAGTAATGCTAGCAAAGGAGGAGGCGGGCCGCGCGAGGGAGAGACAAGGCCTTCGCCCCAACTGCCGCTACAGGAGAAGACGCCGCGGGCGTCGGGAGTCGCAGGGCGATCCCCGGCCACCGTGGGCGCGGGCCTGCGGACGGCGAGCGTTGGGTGGCTCGCTGTCCGATCACCACCAGGCCCGGGTCGATGGCGCGTTGTGTTTCACGCGCGCCTCAAAGAGATGTCAGCATAGAAGACGGGGCCCGCTAGGGCCAGAGCCTGCCAGGGTTGCGGAATTTGTTCGAAAGAGTCACCGCGNAGAAGACGGGGCCCGCTAGGGCCAGAGCCTGCCAGGGTTACGGAATTTATTCGAAAGAGTCACCGCAGCCCTGGAACGCAAAGGGCTTTAGAAGGAACACGGATGGGTTTTAGTCAGTAAGAGTCTGACACGCCCTTCCGCTCCACCCAGAGCGGAAGAAGTCATTTGATGATTTTCCATCCTTAAAAAAAAGGGTAGCCTGGTGTTGCGGAATTTGTTTGAAAGATTCACTGCGGCCCTGGAACGCAAAGGGCATTAGGGGGAACACGGATGGGTTTTAGTCAGTAAGAGTATGACACTTCCTTTCGCTCCGCCCAGAGCGGGAGGAATCATCTGGTGATATCTAGTCCTTAAAAAAAGGGGATGAACATTGTGCGCAAAAAAAACATATAAAAAAACCAGCCATTTGCGAGCGAGTTGGACTAGCACAAGAAGGTTTACGGACCATAATCCGAAAAAAAACAGTTTGTTTTTAAGGTGGGGTACGTTTATTTTTTATTTTATACTATTTTGATTATTTGCTGCTATAGCGGCAATAGAAATACACACTCGGTGATTAGTGCTCCCTCTATAAAATATAGCATAGAAATTTATGTTATTCTTATGGATCCGGTCGATTTTGTAAACATGTCGAAGTGAAGGCTTGGGTGAGGTGATCACGAGGTGAGCTGTCAATTCATATAATCAAGATGTCACGTGATCACGAAGTGAGCTGTCATTCCATCTTGACTATATGGATTGACAGCTCACCACTTTGACCGGCTGGATACTAGGCGTTTTGGGAGTGTCATTTTTTTTTGACGTTCAAATAGTGCTTATTTTCCCCCTAGTTTAAATAAATGACTTATGATTTTGTAAAGTGTCATCAATTCATTCTGTAGTTTTTGCGTGAAATAGAAACAAATATCTATCCATCCAAATTTTCGCATTTATAATAAAACTTTACATACACAGCTTTTTTTTTTTTTAAGGATGGGAAATCATCAAATGTCTTCTTCCGCTCTGGGTGGAGGAAAGGCGTGTCAGACTCTTACTGACTAAAACCCATCCGTGTTCCTTCTAAAGCCCTTGGCGTTCCAGGGCCGCGGTGACTCTTTCGAACAAATTCCGCAACCCTGGCAGGTACATACACAGCTTGCACTCATTAAAATATCCGGTTCATAATTAGAAACTGTATCCGTATTCCGTATCTACCTAACTCGTTAACAAGCCAACACACACCCTGCACATCTCGCAAATGAGAAAGCTTAACGTTATAGTATTTCTGAGCTAAAGGTAACTGAGGTTTTTTATATTAATTCGCACTAAACGTTTTCAAACGTCTTTTATAATGCGCACAGCAAAGGAGTAGAACTCTCTGCCTGCGTCTGTGTTTCCGAACGCATACAACCCTAATCTCTTCAAAATTAGAGTGAAGAGGCTTTTTCTGGGTGGGCTCGCTCCATCGTCGACTTTGTCTCTGTCATCTATGACCTAGACTAGAGTCAAGAGCAAACCCATATAAAATTTTAAAAAAGGTGAATAAGATTGCAGCAGAATAATAAACGTGCATCCTGTTATAATAAACTGATATAAAGAGGTATTATTTAAGTGTGTGTGTGTGTAGATTGCGCGGCAGGTCACCTATGCGTTGGACTGATCAAGTTTAATCCGCACTAGGAAGCCGCGTATCTGATAGCGCCAGACAGTCTGCCAACAGGGAGAGATGGCGGGAGATTGTACGGAGAGCTGTGGCCGCCTCTACCACCGACGTAGACGCCTCGACGTGACCACGACTTCTCTGTAAAGAATGTAACGATGGAGAAGAATAAGACGAAGTGTGTGTGTTAGAACGTCCGTATGAAATATGGAACACTTCAAGGATCACTTTGTGTGTTTGTCAGGCAGTTTGGTCCGAATGTACTGGATCGATTCAATTGAGATTCGCTAAGAGTTTACAGGGAAAGCCAGAGTGATTTTTCAAATTCGATTGAAAACTTAAACTTGCTTTTACTGTCTCTCACTCTCTTGTTCAAAAAAGATCAATTAGCTTTTATGGACCTATAGGAAAGATGCGTAGGTATGAGTTTTAAGTTTTATTGAAATTCGTTCATTCATTTTCTAGACTCTTCACGCAAGTTCTTGTACTTGCGTAAAGAGTAAACGATAATAAACAAAAAATACCCGCTGAATTGAGAACCTCCGCCTTTTTGGAAGTCGGTTAAAAATTGTTTTCTTAGAATCGCTTATATACAAACTTTTGCGATTACAATACTAGAAGTAATCGTTCAGCGGTACAATAAGATAGTTATCAGTGAAATACAAAAAGTATTTCCACATGCAATACAGATTCAACAAAAAAACATATCATGCTAAGCCCCCAGTAGATTTGCCCCAAAATATGAACTTAAGCCATGGCTTGTCACATAAAAGAGACCGACGATCGCGAAATGAAGACAAATAATGTCATAAGGGATGCCAGCACAAAAAATAAATACAATAGGGAACATCAAGTTGGTGAATAAACGTCAAAGAATAAGCGATTGGCGAGACTTTGGTAATTAGAAATCGAACTAGGTCAATAAGTAAGTAAGTAATACTCATTTGTAATTATATGAAACGCAATAAATACATTGTCACAAAACATGAGCTGTATATTCAGTTTAAATGTCACCATGATAATTTTGGCGAAGCAAGCTTCAAGTGAGCTGTCAATCTTTTACATGAATTGGAATGACACTTCACTTCATGTTCACTTCACTTACGTATAAGTTGTCTAGGTGAGTTTTTTTACAGAATTGATTGGCTGGTCGAGACCTATGAAACCGCTGTTGTGTCCTGTGTTATTTTTATATGAGAACGTAGAAACCGGACTAAGCACTGCTATTATACGTATTTTTCATGTCTTTAAGAAATAAAAAAAACGAGCGAGTCTTACAATAGTCGCATAGTATGTCTAACATCTGACGTCTCACCTTGGTAAAAAGCAACATTAACATTAAAACAACTGACAGCCAACTCGACCACTGCGAGCGCTCATTGGTTAAATCGAATAGGGCGCGCTCATTGGTAAAATCAAATAGCGCGCGCTTCCTCGGCTTCCTGTTACACAGTTCCGTCCCACTTCACGAAATCACTCCCACATATTGCAGGGTAGCGAGAAGAAAGATGTTACACATCAAAAATTGTTTTGGAATGTTCTAAAATCTTTGACACCAGTCTTGCCAATAGATATAATATCACCCAGTGAATGGGTTATGGAGGTCAGATCGGCAGGTGCTCAGTATCAAAACACTGACAATACTAGTTCATACGAATATGTTGTGTTTTATCACAGATTTCATGTCACTAACTGCAACCGACTGCTTGGAATATTTCGCCAGAATAGTGGTCACTTTTCTTGACTAGTTTTAGTTTTTTTGACGTTTTATGCAATTGGAAAGTTCATTTTTAATCTCGGTGACAGGATTTATAATAGTTTCTAAATATTCCTATGAACCAGTATTGCCAGTGTTTTCATTTATTGTCGTATCGATGTCTCCAAATTGTATACTGCTATTCACCTGCTCCCGTTAAGACTGAAAGACGAACCCCACATAGTTTGAAAAAGGCTACCCAGATTAATTTCAAGACAGTTAACAGACGTAGAAACCGCACGTTTGGTCTACTTTAGTTACTTTCACAGCATTATGTCGTACGGTATTTTGCTGTGGGCTCGGGCCGCTGACATTGAATCCATATTTATTTTACAAAAGAGAGCTGTCAGAGCCCTTTGTAATCTGCGTCACCGTGATTCTCTTAGGGAACTTTTTAAAAGATTAATATTATGACAGTCCCTTGCCAATTCATTTATGAAAATATTATGGATGTGCGGAATAATCGACATCTTTTTAGTAAAATTAGTGATACACATGACATAATTTTAATACTAGAAATAAAGACAAATTAGATCAACCATTTTTTAGATTAGCTAATGTCCACACTTCTTTCATGGGGTATTGTGTTAAATGTTACAACAAAATACACATATTGACATATTAGAACTAAATGAAAGAAAATTTAAAACTTATGTTAAAAGTACACTTTGTAAACAAGCATATTGCAAATTAGAAGATTACATTCAGGATAAGAATGCTTGGAACCATGCTGGTCCTGCTCCATGGGACGGTCAAGGGTGTAGATAAAATCAAACTGGTTCAGTTATGAATTAACTTTATAGATATACTGTTTCTTTTTTGTGTTTTTATTTTCTGTTTAATTAATGGTTATTAAGATTATCTGTAAATATGTAAGTACCATTAACCTAAATTTCTTTAGAAAATGAATTAGTTTACCTTTGCTGGTAATACTTTGTTCTTATAAGTAGCATACTCTGGGTGCATCGTCCTCACATAATATTAAATTAATTTTTGTAATACCAAATTTTCTAAAATCATTATTTGAAAAGAGTAACCATGGAGTTTCTTGTCCGTTCTTCTCCATAAGAATCTACCTTTCCGAATGCACAGTGGAGTCACTTTATTAATGTAATATTATTATTTTACTGAAATGTAAATGCTGACGTTCAAAAGTGCCGTTTAATGGCCTAATTGAAATAAACGTTTTGACTTTGACTTTGACTTTGACATTCATTGATTGCTAGACATTCCAAATAAACTAAAGCGTAGTTAGAAAACTAATGATCTTAAAAGAACTTGATATACAAAGCGTGTGGTCGCTTAGTTTGTTTATGTTAATACCTGGCTGGAGGCTTTAATATTTATGTTAAGGCTATCACAGGCAAGCCCGGTTAAGCAGACATGCCAATCAAAAAAAAAAGGACGCGCGGACGTCATACATCCATAACAATGGATCATTAAAATTGTTGATGCCTGACAAAGAGGTTTATAAAGCAAAGATTTTAAATGCCAATAAATACTTTACAAAGCAAAGATTAAAAACGCCAATTAAAAGAAAAATGAAGTGCCAATAAAACAAGAGCACCGACCCATTTGGTACGTGATTTAGTAAGTTCCGCGCAGATTAATCTACTTAGGATCTGGTTAAGTATTGTTGGTAGCCGTTATTGACACTATTAGACCCGGTTCTGCCTTAGAAGCCCGTTAAAGAATAGTTATAAACTAAAGCTTCTATTATGACGTTATAATTTTAGCTAGTAAACGTAAACTGTAAAGGGTATCACGTAGGCTACTGAAATAAAGCATAAGTTTATTACTTATACTAGCGTTTACGCTTTTATATGCGGATGAAGCCGCTGGGGAATCATTGCGTGATAGTCGAAAATTATCCTAAGGGAACATATTCCCGGGATATCCTTTATCTTATTGCAGGATATGGCCTAGCTGTGTGGCAAGTTTCATTTAAAAATCAAATCTCAAATATTTTATTGCAATCCACGATGTACACATACCGGTGGTAAATCGAAAATAATGAAAACAATTATGAATCATGTCGGGCACGGCAAATTTTTAAATAAGTAGAGAAAGGAAGAGCGCTTTTAATATTAATTTTCCAATTTAGTCAATTCGAAAATTTACTTTATTTTGATAAATTATATTTATTATAATTTAATAATAATTTATAATTTAATAATTTATTCAAATAAAACGTCTACAAAAATGTACATTTAGTCAGCAGTAATAATATTTTCCATACAATAATAGTGCCTAAAAATAAACTAAACTAAGATATTTTTATTAAATATGCAATTAACGGTGGTTCGGAATTGCATTGTTAAACAGCGATCTGCCCGATCTAGGTTACTTTAAACCTGTGTTTCAGGCCATCACTCATTATACAAGTAGGTTAAACATAACACTTTTACACGTCAATATTTTTTGGTCATATATTAAGCCAGATGAGGCCGGTGCATCCTTGCTGACTACCCTGAGAAGAAACACCGTTTTTTTTTAAGTTTTCTTTCACAATGAGACCAACCGTGAAAAAAATATCAACTGCCCCACACATGTGCGCATAACTCGACAAAATGTACCTACTGAACAGCTTTTTTTCTTTCGCAAATTAGTGGTTGCTGGCAGCAACCACTAATTTGCGAAAGAAAAAAAGCTGTAAAAGTTGTTTATAATGAGGAGTACAATGACCCCTTAAGAGGTATTGCGTTTTTCTGTTACGCGTTGTATATAGTTCTGATATTAGCCGGGTATTTAACATCAAATTCGGGTCTGGTGAGTCATAAAGCGCATGTTAGGAGATACTTTCATGGAGTCGCTGTTGTAGAAATCGACAACGAGGATCATTTAATATTTGTTCTGTGCCTATTGAAGAATTAAATAGAATCGCATTGTTTTTATTAAGGTACTCTGAATCCTAAATAATCGCCTTTATCCATCTAAAAGGATCAACATTTAGACATTTTAACGTTGTTTTATGGCAACGCAATCGCGGATAGCAAGTATGATTTCGTCGGTTTCATGTTCTGATGCAGGTTTCGTTAAAATTGAAACTCAAACACTATCAGAAGTATACAAAAATATTTCCCTAAGCTAAAATCGTCTGAATTGCAACTAAAATTAAAATAATAAATATTTTATGGCAACAATAAATTTTTTAAATAATCCATAAAACTGGTCAATAAACCATTTTAATACTTAAGTATGCAACGTTTATAGACTTCTTGAAATATTATTTAAGGTAGGTATTGAAAACTGTTCTGTATGGTGTCGAGGCGACTACAGGACTAACCAGAGTATGGGCAGCAGCATTCTCTGTGCATTGCAACAGCTACACTGCGATCGCCAACCCGCCTGCCAAGTGTGGTGATTATGGCAAATCCCCTTGGGGGAGGCCTATGTCCAGCAGTGGACGTCTTTCGGCTGATATTATGATGACCCTAAATCGGGCCGGTAACATTCGTAACTTAGTAATTTGCTGGACATAGCAATTAGCAACCACCCACCCTAGAGACAGGTGAATTCTTCAATAAACTACAATTTACCGCAGTATTACCAATGTCAGAATGACGTCACAAATGGCTGGCCGTGCGATATAAGAGTAATATTTGTTGAAGTCTCCAGTTAATTTAGTAATGGCCACGTATGCTCGGGTGCAGAACTGTTTGCACTTATTTAGTTTCATTCATTAGAGGATTGGAAATGTGAAGACTTTTTCTTTGACATTTTATGTTCACTTTTTTATTTTGTTATAGCATGTAAGTTTTTATAGAGATTAAAGTTTAAAAAAAAAACTATTGACAATATGAAATTCAAAGTTTTATATGTTTTAGGCTCTAAAATCAGAGTCTTCTTACTAAGCCAACACCTTAAGTGGAGAGACAGACAGGTCCAAGTCCAACCGCTTGTCTTGATTTTTTTATGTACCTACCATAGTGTGCTCCACTGTAGAGCGAAGGCCTCTTCATAGCTTTGTTTATTATTTATGTTTACAGAGAACTAGTGTAAAACATTATGTTATTTATGGGATATAGTTTTTTGTGGCTCCATCATCTAAAACAGGACCTTTATTAAATTTTTTTAAGGATGGGAAATCATCAAATGACTTCTTCCGCTCTGGGTGGAGTGGAAGGGTGTGTCAGACTCTTACTGTCTAAAACCCATCCGTGTACCTTCTAAAGCCGTTTGCGTTCCAGGGCCGCGGTGACTCTTTCGAACAAATTCCGCAACCCTGCCAGGTTCTGGTCCTAGCGGGCCCCGTCTTCTATGCTGATATCTCTTTGAGGCGCGCGTGAAACACAACGCGCCGTTGACCCGGGCCTGGTGGTGATCAGACAGCGAGCCACCCAACGCTAACAGTCCGCAGGCCCGCGCCTACGGTGGCCGGGGATCGCCCTGCGACTCCCGACGCCCGGGGCATCTTCTTCTGTAGGGTTGGGGCGAAGACCTTGTCTCTCCCTCGCGCTGCCCGCCTCCCCCTTTGCTAGCATTACTGCTTCGCAGAAGGAGGTGACCACTTCCCAAGCCTCCTCGCTCCGGGCCATGGATTCAACCAGGCCTACTCTGTCAGTATGTCTGTCTGAAGAGGGCTGCAGCTATCTTTATTACTTTTTTTTCTTATGATTGGCGTCTCGCAGTTCAACCTATGAAGTTGTTGACTGCTAAACCGGGCTTGCCTGTGATGGCCTTAATATAAATATTAAAGCCTCCAGCCAGGGCTTATTAAAACTTACAAACTAAACGACTACACACTAAGGGCACCCCCTGTGGGGTACGGGCCTCGGCTTAGGGCGTCGCTGGGGGGAGGACAGCTAGGGACGGGCTGGATCAAACTAGGTCTAGGTAAAGTGTAATCGTTGTCTCTATGATAGTAGAAGTGCATGAGTCCGACTCATATTTGATCGGGTGTCTGTGTAATATTAGTATTAAAAGTGTATGGTAAAAGACCAGATGTGGTATTAAACTTTATCAACACACCTACGCTTTTATCAACCCAACCTTTTATCAACCAAATACAATATCTTATTATTAAATCTCACCTTCTAAACAGCCTATCCAAAAATAAACTGTTACCAAGCCACATAATAAAGCCCGACAAATATTTCAAAACAATTTTGAGCGCGATGATCTTCATGCCTCGCATTTATTAATCAAATTATGCCTCAGTGGTTCGCGTTATTTTCCATAACATTTGCCTTTGCTATGTACCTTATATGTACCTATGTACAATTATGACGACATGTACTTTCAGTAATGTACATACATAATTAAGGAGCTTAGGTCGTTTGACAACGCGCTGAATTAGGTCTTGTTTAAATTGTAAATTATAGTGGTTACGTCATACATTTGTCTATCTGCCTAGCCGTTTCCAAACAATTTTAGGGTGGCTTTTAGTCTTACCGGATGCAGCAGAGTACCAGTATTTTACGTGAAGCAACTGTCTTTCTGACATCCACAAACCAGTAACTGAATACCACGGAATTTCTGGCTTCTGACTATCCGTAACGACTGTTAAAAGTCTTCAAACGACAGCTGGCAATTCTCGGTATTTATGGGAAGGTCACCCATCTACGGACCGACGTTGGCAAGAGTCGCTTAACCTCAAAGATCGACACGACACGAGCTACAAAACTACGTATTCGAAGTTCAAAAAACCACTAATATTTTTCCACTTATAACGGCATTTGTACTCACAAAACTGTCAATTGTAGCGTGCAAAATTAAATAAAGTATAATCTCTTGAGACTTAAAAGGTGAAATGTGGCACAGTAAGGTAGGGAAAATGGAGCCTGAAATAATATTTAGATATGTTCCTCTAGGGATTCTCCAAGAAGGATTTCAGGATAATGTACTATTGGAACCATTCCCTTACTACATTATAAAATTATATATTCTATTATAAAATAATAATCTTGATACTTTATGTACATGACGGATACCAATACGATTTAACATTTTTTTTGTATGCATTTCAAAAATTAAATAACTATAAAAAGGGGGTTTATGGTACGGAACTTTTCCTGTGCAAGTCCAACTTGCACTTGGCTAGTTTTTAAGCAATGTTTGCTTACTTTGCATCTGTGTATTTGACAGATTGCGAGTGAGATGCAAATGCGAACGATGTTTAAAAAAATCAGTAGAATTGGCCCTTTGAAATGAATCAACTACCAAAAACGCCTTAAACACGAAGATATTGAGACAGAAGAGCGTTAACTCTTCTTCGAAATAATTGAATTGCTTTTTCGTACCACAATTATTAGACCCAATATAATTGTGACTCAGAAACAATTTAAACAGAAAGTTCGACAAAATTTATATTGTAGGTACTAAGACACCCATTACACGGTAGGTTTCGCTGTAAGTTTAACCACAGTCAAGACTGTGATTGACGGAAAACCTATCGTCTAATAAAATGATTGTGGTTGCATGAAATTGACTGGCGAAGATCTGGATATTTGAATAGTCACGAATTTTTAATGAATGAGTAGGTATGTATTTTTATATGTTTATGGACTATACCCAATAATATAATTATCGTCGCCATATTTAAGATTATTTTAAGTTAACGGTAATGTCGATTGAATTCCATCCCTCACCATCAATCATACGTCAATCATGACTTTTGGAATTGATTGACGTTTTCATGAGCGTGTAACGGTCGCCTAAGACATCGCTCGCTTACCTTTTTATTCCACAAAAAATTGTCGCTTGCTTCCAATGGATGGCATAAGGTAGACATGTGGCTGTGCAAAGCAGGTTCCGGGAATTAATCTTGGCAAGTTTTCTACAGAAAATAATAGCGTAGATCGATACTCAATACAGAGATGGCCTTAACATCAAATAATTTTATGCTTGTAAGTCTGTTTAACAATAATAATTGTAAGTTAATATAAGTATGGTTGCGGAATTTGTTCGAAAGAGTCACCGCGGCCCTGGAGCGCAAAGGGCTTTGGAAGGAGCACGGATGGGTTTTAGTCAGTAAGAGTCTGACACGCCCTTACGCTCCACCCAGAGCGGAAGAAGTCATTTGATGATTTCCCATCATTAAAAAAAATAAAAAAAATAAAAGTGCCTCAAAGAGATGTCAGCTTAAATCATAAGAAGAATAAAGTGTTTTAAGGCCAAGGTCAACATGACAGGTACGAGTATGTAGGCGTGTATAGTAACCCACTTTTCGCTCTTTAGGGATCCCACAGACGTGCGGGCCTGCAGACGGCGAGCGTTGGGTGGCTTGCCATCCGATATGAACCAGGGCCGGGTCAATGGCGCGTTGTGTTCCACGCGCGCCTCAAAGAGATGTCAGCATAGGAGACGAGGCCCACTGGGGCCAGTGCCTGCCAGGGTTGAGGAATTTGTTCGAAAGAGTCACCGTGGCCCTGGTACGCAAAGGGCATAAGGAGGAATACGGATGGGTTTTAGTCAGTAAGAGTCTGACACTCCCTTCCGCTCCACCCAGAGCGAAAGGCATAATTCGATGTCTTCCCATCCATAAAAAAGTGATCCCACATAAAGACGGAAAAACAAAAAGACAAGCGAAGATAGACAAATGGAACCACCCCTCTTGTAGAAAACTGTGTTTTGTTTAAATCTTATGCAGTCGCCGCCTTACTCCACCTTTAAGTATGTTCACCACGCCTTGCCAGGTATCCTGCCCAGCTCCAATTGAGTTCCAAAATTCGTTTTCCGGTTTCGTAAATCCTAGTACGTCTTCGTCTTCTTCTCCTAACACTTTTTACTATTGAAGAAGATAAGATACTTTATTTAGTACCTTTCACTCCAGCTTACTTATCGTGTAAGCGATAACATAAGTTTTATATTTCGCCTTCGCAACCATATTTCACCGTTTATATGAGTTATTGCTGCTGAGTTATTGTTGTAGATAAATGCTTGAATATCTTGGTGAGTGTAGAAATTACCCAATGTATGAGTTGTGGATAAAAGTTTATTTTTATTCTTTACTAGCTGCCACCCGCGGCACTTCCCGCATGTAAGTCGATTGATGAATGATTAGAAGGGAACATACTCCCGTAAAAAGCATCCTATGTCCTATTTTAGGAAATGGTCTACCCACGTGCCAAATTTTATGCAAATCCGTTAAAAAAACAAACCGTCTTTCGCATTTACAATATCTATATATATAATATCTTTTGCCCGCGACTTCGTACGCGCATATCCCGTTCCCGTTGTAACTTTGGGAAATCCTCTCTTAGAGCTCCCCTACATGCCCAACTTCAGCTTTCTACGACTAGCAGTTCCGGCTGTGCGTTGTCTGTCAGTTACTCAGTCACTCGGTAACGGAACAATTTTCTATATTAGGATAATAGTAAGGATTGCACATCTAACATACAGACATAAATATAATTTGACAAAGGATAGCACAAGTGTGCAAAGGCGAACGAGAACTGAGCTCTGTTATAGCAAATCTCACGATACAGAGATTAGCAAATAAGGACAGTACACTCAAGTGCACAACAAAAATGCAATAACAAATGCCCACGTGTATCAAACGTGTATCGTTTCGATTTCTGCTCACCTCTCAGAGGTGAACCTTCAGCGGCCATAATAGCAGACACAAAAGTAAAACAATGGCGTCACACCTGATTAAGCTCGCTCGGCCCTCGAGAGGATAAGTTCCCGCAAATTAAAAAAAAAACCGTTGTTGCGAAATTTACGGGATTTAGTACGGACAACAGCACATGAAGCTACTCGAAACTGTCAAATTTTCCCAATCAACCTTGAACCTAATGCTTTAGCTATAAAGTTGAAAGTCTATTAAAGAAATTTGACAGATTGTTGTAGCTTGAGGTGCTGGCGTCTGTACCTTACAGTAGTTGCAATTTACCTGTAAGTGCATTGAAAAAATATTACTGGATCATATTCTCAAATCAATGTTTCCTTTTATCTGCAAAATAAAACGACACAGAGAGCATGATAGTTACAGTAAAAAGTAACTCAGCTTAGTTTTCCGTCCGTAATAAATATTATTAGGTCATAACATAGATTGCTGTCTTATTGTTATAGTCCTAATCAAATATTTATCACATAATGAACCCTGACAACAAAAAACTATAGATTTGTCCACGAAAACAAAGATAAACTTTTATCGCTAGAGTATAAAAACTTTTGCTTATAAAACTTGTCGTCAAAACAAAATGAATCAAATCAACCTCAAAAAAGTTGTAGATTTTCCTTGTTAAGCTCATAGCACACGTATCAACTCGGAAAGGGATCGTCACCGTATCGCCTTTCTTGCCGTTTTGCTCCGATGCGAGGCGATTACGTTAGGATTCCGATTAGTGTGCATTGCAGTAGGGAGTTTCATACAAAGAATACGCCACTGCTCGAGTTGATACAGTGACAATCCCTATCCGAGTTGATACGTGTGCTATGACCTTTATTCACAAATACTCTTATTGTTAACTTTATCAGATCTCAGATTAGAAAACAAGCAGATAAATCTAAATATCTATGTGTGTGTGTGTGTAATGTCGATTGACGAATTGGTACAAATCATGGAAGGTAGCATATATAGCATTCGCGATTCAACGACAATCATTGTCAAAATCTTAATGAAAATGCAGGGATTTTTTGGCAGATTACAAGTTCAAGTTCTTCAAAATAAATTGCCTCTTAGGTAAAACAGATTTAAGATCAAAACGAAGAGTTAACTGTCAAAGGATTTGAATTAAGAATATGAAAATATGTTTTGAATTTATATGGGACTCCTTTACCAGCACTCGTCTAAGGCAGATGCCGTATAAATTACGAAGTTAAATCTCATAGTTTTATTTTAAGTAGCACTAGCGTGAGTCCGCTAGTGTTACAATAAATTCCCATTGTTTGTCTTTTTAGGCTTCTGTTACAAAACATTTTATGTATGTGCGTCACTTTCACGTGAATAAACAGTTTTTCTTTCTTTTTTTCATTTTCTTTTCCCAATAAAACTCAAACACGACTCGCTCACTTGGCTATCCTACATGCGAGTAACTCGGCGCAAAGGGGCTCAAGATACATCAATTTAGCTCGTTCCAAGGATTAAAATCTGTTGAAATTGTCCCGTTAGATTTACAGTAGGACCGAATGTTCCTATTGTTAGTAAAAGGAAAATGCTTTATTTTGTACAAGTTTATCTTCTGGGTATTAGGTCGGATTTTGTTTTCTGACTTCGGTAGAACGAGGAGTTTCTAGTTGTTTTTTCACGGTGACGTGAAACTGGAAAAGTGCATCTTGATTTTTATACTTGAAAACTACTTTTTACGTGACTACAAGGAATTATATGATTTCATTATTGACAGAGGTTTTCTGGTATTTTCTACGAGTTTCTGCCCACGAATTCGCCGCTTTTTAAAACATTTTTTGAAGTGAAAACTTCTTCAGGCGCGTTGAACAGTTTTTGGGTGAACAAAAATCATGGAACTCGCGCCATCGTCACAGAACGTTTTCCATGAGCTATGTGTATACTGTGTATATGTATATGTGTACTTTTTGGGGGAAAAAAAATCATGAAACTCGCGTCATCGTCACCGAACGCTTTGGGTGAACAAAAATCATGGAGCTCGCGTCATCGTCACCAAACGCTTTCGCTTAGTTTTCATTTCTATCGGCAGTCCCCAAAGACTGCCTCTCATGTTTTTTTAGAAATAAAACGGGACATCGTCAATTTTTTTTCTAAAGCACTTTGTAATCTTCTTCTTCTTCTTCATGTCACTGGCACGAATTTTTTTTAAATATGTGTAGTCAAAAACATTGTCACTTCCACGGCATTGTTGGTGGCAGCACACAGGTTACTTTGGCTGCATGTTTTAGGGCACAGAGGGCAAGATAGGATGTGGAGCATGGTTTGTGACTCGGCTCCACATCCACACCCTTTTTTTATGGATGGGAAATCATCAAATGACTTCTTCTGTTTTGGGTGGAGCGGAAGGGCGTGTCAGACTCTTACTGACTTTCCAGGGCCGCGGTGACTCTTTTCGAACAAATTCCGCAACGCAACATCAGTTATAGTTATAGTCTAATTAGGGTAATGTACTCATTAAGTTTAGCAATGTCTGTAACTGTGTATACATTGTGTGCAATAAATAAATAAATATTATCAGTTCAAAAAATAATACACTAAGGTTGAAAATAAAATACTTTGTTCCTATAGTAGCATACTCTGGGTGCATCGTCCTCACATAATATTAAATTTATTTTTGTATACCAAATTTTGTAAAACCATTATTTGAAAAGAGTAACTATGGAGTTTCTTGTCCATTCTTCTCCATAAGATAATAATTAATATTAACACAGTAGTGACGTTCAAAAGTGCCGTTTAATGGCCTAATAAACGTTTTGACTTTGACTTTGACTACCTATGACGGTTCATGAGATAGCCCGCTTACAAACAGATATACTGACAGACAGCGGAGGCTTAGTAAACGGGTTCCACTCTGACTGACCTTTCGACTACGCAACCCTCAAAGAAAAACACTCATAGAATTCCCAGCACATTGTCTTATCAATCGTCGCGCCCCTGCTCCTAAAGTTTATCAGTTTTGAAGACGAGTCCCAATCAATCATTGTCTACGAAATCGCTGAGTCAGCTAAACTGGTGGTGTCGACACCCTGTGATTCAGTTACAGAGTTACTTTTATGTGAAAGCGTAGGAATAGGACACTTGAGTTTGTCATCGTTGGCAATGGGTGGAAGGTGAGTTATCGGTGTGGGTTTTTGAAAGATTATACTATTGATCGAAAGGACAAAGTCAGGAGTATAGACGTAGGTGCAAAAAGAAATTCAATAGCTTGGATTTGAAATTTGACATAGTGTATAGTATTCTACTAGTCAAGCCCTTTCATTTGATACCCATTTTTAGGGAGTTGTGAAAAAATATGTTATCCGCCATTTTGTGGCGACGGCCATCTTGGACCGATTTTTATCAAACATAGCTAAGAAGACTCCCGACTAATTCACCGTTCAAACAAAAATAAACAAAATAAAATCGGTTCATCCATTCGAGAGCTACGATGCCACAGACACACACACACACGTCAAACTTATAACACCCCGTCGTTTTGCGTCAACAGACATCATATCACGTATCGACCACCTAAAATGGAGATGGACTGGACATTTGCTCTGTTGCAAATACGAAAAATGGATTTAGGAGCCGAGGGCGCAAAGCGAGAAGATGAGCGGACGTGCTCAAAATGGCTTTAGGTCCACTCTGGCTGAGAGTAGCGGCGGATAGGAAGCAGCGGAAGGCATTGGAGGAGGCTTATACGGTAAGGCACACCGAGCATAGAAATATATGTACTATGAATAGTTTGATATGAATACTAACTAAATTTTATTTTTAAGTTAAAATGTAAGAAAGTTCGGAAATAAAGGTTTTATTATTATATACTATTGATAACGAAAAGACAATGTGTAGGCTCATCATAAGAAAATACTACAGGACGTACGGCGATACGCTAGCTGTTTTTTTATGGATAGGAAATCATCAAATGACTCCTTCCGCTCTGGGCGTAGCGGACATCTCTTTGAGGCGCGCGTGGAACACAACGCGCCATCGACCCGGCCCTGGTTCATATCGGATGGCAAGCCACCCAACGCTCGCCGTCTGCAGGCCCGCACGTCTGTGGGATCCCTAAAGAGCAAAAAGTGGGTTACTATACACGCCTACATACTCGTGTCCTGTCATGTTGACCTTGGCCTTAAAACACTTTATTCTTCTTATAATTTAAGCTGACATCTCTTTGAGGCGCGCGCAAACAACGCGCCATCAAACGCCACCTGTCCATGTCGGATATCTCACCCATTCACACAAAACGTTTTGGGAAGACGTACAGCTAAGGAGTGGCATTGCCTGCCGCAGTTTGTGGTTCCTGATAGCTACAACCTGGGATTCTTTGAGTGGAGTTTGAGGATGTTAAGGTGACTTCTCCTTGAGTTGCTTCATCTCTTTCTATCAGGTGTGTGCGTAAACGCGAGCCTGTCAATTTACTACATGCTAAAAAGAAAAAAGAAATAAAATATTACCTATTACTTTCATCAATCTACAAATCCGGGTCCCGTACCAAAATGGCAAAAAGGAATACTAATGGTGCGAATTCGTCTGTCCGTCTACACATCATACAGCCAAAGTTACCTCTGCACCGTCGTGTAGACGCCGTGCAATTGACGAAACTTCGGGTTATCCAAAGGGTGATGCCAAGAAGCCATTGTGATTTAGGCCCTGAGTGCCCACAAGTAACATCGAATGCATTGGGACTTCTATAAACAAAAGGACAAATAAATAAAGTACAATATGTGTAAATGTCAAATCAATGTTTTGCAACAAATCTTTATTTTTTCTCGGATTTTAAATATTGAGACTCCATAAACTGCATTCTTTCAAATATACTAACAAAAACATTTCCATAGCGATTTTATCAAACAGTATTTACAGTTCATTTATTATAAGCCAACCAATAACAACTTCAAGCCCTCTACCGAACAAACTAGTGCATTCAAGAGCATTTTCTCATATTTCTGCATCAAGTGCTACCGGAGAAAAATTAAAGCATTTAATCTTGCAACGAAAAATGAATCATAATCACACATGTGTACGATTCAAATTACAGTAACATTATTGTTCAGTTACGCTCTTTTTGCATAACCAGCGTTCCGTTATTACAATCTGGATTGTCACATCGAACGGAAATCTTTTACGGTTGACTGGCGAGTTTGGACTTTGTTGCTAATGCAATTAGGTTGCTTGTTAAATGCTCAGAAGGAATTGATGCAGAAAATGCATAGCTTGTCATATAAAATCATGTTTTCAAGTACTTTTAATTAGTCTTTGTCAATTTAAGCTGTTTTTACCTATATGTAGTACGCATTGTTGCATACAGAATTTTATTATTATATAAACGTAAGTTTCTTTCAGTTTAAAGTATCACCTGTTTAGAATAATATAACCTGCTTATCTTTTTTGATGCTACTGAAGTGGTCTACCTTGCAAAACCTTTTTTCAGCAGTCTTTACTACAGAAAATCATTTTCTAGTTTCACAGTCACTATTCATGACAACACAACAGATTCTTGACATTGAAAACTATAGACAGTCACTTCTGACATCAACTCTTATTAAAGGCGAGTCTGTCTTTACACGCTTTTTTTTTTTTGTAATATTAATATCTTGGGACAACTCACAGACCGTCTGTGAGTTGTCCCAAGATCCCAAACTAGGCAGAGCCTGTGCTATGGCAACCAGACAACTGATAAACATACTTATATA